>AYEL01090680.1:0-94231 GCA_000484575.1 Olivierus martensii
TGATGGTACTGGTATTTTGTAAGTGTTGTTCGTGTTTTTCTTTGGAGTGATTCAAGTTCTGTCCGTGTCCACTGTATCACTCCAAAGGAGTAAGTTAGTATAGGTATGGCAAATGTGTTGATGGCTTTCACTGTTTTTTTTCCATTCAGATGTGTTTTGAGAATGTTATTTAATCTGTTGGTGTATAGTTTTGATAATGTTTGTTTAGTTATTATTATTATTATTATTATTATTATTATATAGCTACAATGTTTACGTAATGATATATTGTTATAAAGGTTTTCAAAAATTTGTTATGCATTGAACCTGGATGCTGCCTTAATGAAATATGAGATCAAGAATATGAAATCAAGTCCAAAATAGAAATGAGATGGCAAAACTTTATTGAATATCATTCTCTGTAATAAAATCCTAAAACTTAAAGTTATATATTAAATTACTAAATTTGGTCAATTCTCTTTTATGGAGTTGAAACCTGGATCTTAAAAGCAACATTTATATCAAATCTAGAGGCTTTTGAATTATGGATGTACAGAAGAATTATATCTTGGATAGATAAGAAAAGCAATTTGGATGTTCTTTGTTTGGCAAAAGAAAATATATATGAGCTTATTTTAAATATCAAAGAATAAAAACTATTTATTTTATTTGTCATTTTCAGTAACTATCTATCATATTGTCCAGTTGGTTCTTATAGGGAGTATTAATGCAAAAGTAAGCAGGAATATCTTTTATAAAATTAGAATGTAGTCTGGTAGAAAAATAGAATGGCTGTTTAGAAAGACTAAGAACTGTTACTAGTTTGTCAGAATGATTGATGACCTCTAATATGAGATGGTACTATAAGAATAGGTATTATTGAAAGAAACATCAATAACATTAGAATTATTTGGATTTCAATTCTGATACAAGAAAGTTTGAAAAATGATGAAAAGATTTTTAAATTTCTTCAATTTTTCAATTTTTTTCTTAAAATTGTTATAGATTTCAATCACTTGATACAACTAAAATTAGTAAAGTCTAGCTGATAGGCAATATCTGATATCTTAATTTTTGTGATATTATACCACATAAAAATTGAATTTCATCTTAAAAAAAAGTTTTTGTTTTAATGATAAAATCATAAGTGAATCCTAAACTGCTATCATAACATATAATAATTCATCCTACTATTACTATAGTAATACTCTCCTACGTTTAATGCTTTAATTGATTTCAAGTATGCTATCATAACTTCAGCCTTAATAAATTAAACTCTCATCTCCAAAAATACAATGTTAAAAATAATAATTCTCTTTCTGATAATTCATTCTTTTCTTTAAAAATAGTAAAGTTATTCATGAAAATAAAAAACTGAAATCTTAATATATGTTACACAAAAAAAAAAACTGTTCTGCACAGGAAAATTTTATTTTAATTAGTACTATTTTTTCTGTATAATTTATTATACCAGGAAGAAGGATAACAAATTCCTAATATAAACTTTTATAACAAGAATTCTTCTCTAGAAAAGCATTTGATATGAAAAAAACACAGGAAATAAATGTAAAATTCTTAAATATAAAAAAATATAACAGCAAAAATAAACCAAAAAAAAACAAGAAAATATGTTTAGGCATTTAATTCAAGCAGCAGGTGCAAACTGTTGAGTTTGACTGATACTATATTTTTCCATTATACATTAAGCTGCAGATGTATTAAAATAAGGATTTTAGAGGTTATATCATATGAAAATAATAATTGGAATATGGAAGATCATAAATTGAATCACTTGTATAAATATGTAACAAAATACCTAGTATGATCATAAATTCCCATACACAAGTTTTTCTGCATAGCTTTCTTTATTTAGGAATAAACTTAATAATTCTTTAGGATATTAAAGAAACATATCTTAAATTAAAAATATTAAATTGATCACTCAAAGATGACCTTCCTTTGATACAGTTGCATAACCTCTTTGACTATTTGTCTATTACTTTATGCAAACTTTACAAAGGAAATATCTCTCATTCCTGAAAAAGGCTTTGTTCAAATCATTGACACTGTTATGGGGTCTTTCACATATCTTTAACTCCAACTTCTACCATATGCTATAATCTAATGGAATTCAGATCTGGAGATGCAGCAGGCCATTTTTCACTGGAGATGATAATGGGAATATGTTGGGTTAGTCACCTCTGGGTAATTGTGGCATTGTTTGACAGAGCAGAGTCTTGTTAGAAAGACCAATATTCAATGGCTTTTCAATCAATTCTAGAATTTCTTCCATATAGTTCTTTGCATTCACTTTACTTCTGCTGTACAAAGTGAAATTTCATCTTTCCGTACCACACAATCACTGAAACTGGCTTTTGGGTCCTAGTATTTTATCCAAAACTATGGAGTCCCTTCTCTTGATTTAGCATAAATACAATTGTTTTACTTATTAAACTTCTACTCAACAGTGAAGATTTTCTCATCAGTGAAAAGAATTTTTTTGCAGTTGTCATTAACATACCACTTTAATGATGCTGACTTCTCTTGATTCAATTCCTTTTTTGCTGAACACTTAAATCGCATGTCCCTCACTTTAAAGCTTTAAATTTAAGGTCTTTTTTTAGGACCCTCCAAACTGTTGACCTTGATACATTCATTTCAGAACCAATTTCTTTTGGTTGTGGCAAGGATTTCATTGAATTTGTGTATATGGCTTTTAATGGCCTTTGTTATGTTTTCATTCTTGGTCTATCAGATCTTTCCTGTCAGTAACACTGCCTGTTTTGTCTGCCTATTTTATAACATCATCAATTGTCCTTCCAATTCTAGTGTTTTTTAGCAACTTAAAAATTTCACATTGTCTCTTTCCTACCTAATGTAACTGTAGAATTGCATTTCGACAACATTGTTTTTGCAGTTTTTTTGTACTATTGAAGATTCTGGAAAATACTTTTGTTTATGAGAAGATAACATAGCAATAAAAGCATGTGCACATGCAGCCTGCATATTTTTGATTCTTGTGATATTTAAAGTTATTTAAATTTTGTATTGGAATTTATGATCACATTAGATATATATTCATTAATAATTATTATTCAGATATAAAAATAACAGATTAAAATTCAAACTGATCTTCTGCTAGATTTGTATGTTGATTTGGACAAATGATTGCAACAGATGAATAGCAAAGTGGATTCAGATCTGGAGATGCAGCAGACCATTTTTTCACTGAAGATAATGTTGGGAATGTGTTGGGTTAGCTACCTTTGGGTAATTTGTGGCCTTGTTTGATGGAGCACAGTCTTGTTGGAAAAACCAGTTGATATGGTTGAAAAGACCAGTGGATAATAATATTTGGAAGACAAATAATGACAGGCATAACATGTAGCTACTTTAATCTTGATATGAAACTTCTTATATTATATAGGTAAATTAAATTTTAAATTATAAATTCATTATCAAAAATTATTTATGTTATAATTATGACACTAAACAGAAAAATATTTAATTATTAGTTTATCATTTTGTATATCAGTTAACAAACTGTCTAATTATCTATATTTTGCACATTAATGATATCATATTGCAATCTTTTATTGTAAATAAGTTTTCCTGAAGATAAAAATATTATTAAAAATATAATATTTATTCATTTGCTTTTAAGAGTAGAATTAATCTTAAACAACATTTTAATTAAATATTAGAACTGAGGTTAAATTATAATAATAAGTTAAAAATATTTTAATCAATGTTTACTGATTTTAATTATTTAATCTCAACATTGGCTATTAATATTGGTGTTAGCAATTTAATAAATTCGGGGAATAATATCTTGTCTTTAAACTTTTATTATAATTAGGGCTTCTTCTATTACAAAATATATATCATAGAAAATCTGATTATTATATTTAGAAGAAGGAATTAAAAGTTTTAATAAATTTTTGTAATTAAAGTATTATTATAATGTAATAAATATAAGTATTATTGTATTAATGTAAAAATTAATTTGTGTTAGTTTTATTTTTATTTTTTTTACTTAAGAGTTCTTGACCATAATTATTTAATTGCTCAAAATAAATTACACACATGCACACATATATTTATTTCCATAATATTTGCGTATTTTTATCATTATCAATTACAAATGCTTATTGATTTAAAAATATAAAAAATGGAAATAAACCTGTGTATTGAAAGCATGAATAAAGATAATGTCATTGACCACTGTTAACCAAAATGGTCTATATGTGATACCTGCTTTTCTTCTCTGCCTTTTAATTAAGGTTTTAGTATTTGAAATGTATTTCACAGATACATTTAATGATTTTACAATAATATAATCTATAGAATCCATTTATTAATTTAATTAGAATCTAATTTAGCATATGATTTTATTCATATTTAATAAACTTTTTTTATATACTCTGTTTTTTATAATACTTTAGATCCATATGCAAATTTTCTTTGCTATAAAATAATAAACAATTTAGATAAATTACTTGGAATAACATAAAATAATTTTTAAAAAAGGGCAACCTATTTAATGAAACATTTTACAGGGCTAAAATTTATATTTTCAAATATTAAAATAATATATTGACTATTGCAAGTATATATGTACATCTATGAGCATTATGGAAAGAATATTTGACAGATAATTTTTCAGTTAATTTTTATATACTAATAAGATTACATAAATCATATCACCTATTACCTAAATGCACTTCACTATTTAAAATTGTCTTATTGAAAATCACTTTTATTTTGATCATACATTGAATACTTTATTAAATATTCTTGCCTCAGTTTCTTTACTAATCTGAGTACAGATACTCCTTGATTTATGATGGGGTTCAAAACCGAAACCTGCCACTGTAAGTTGGAATGGTCAGAAGTCAAAAATGTCTAAAATTTATGGATTTTTCACTACTAATGTTTACTAGGACACTATACATTATCTTAATAAACATAACAATATAAACAAAAAAATGGTAATTTCCATATATATCATTGGGTCAAGGACTTAAACCTTGGAATTGCATTGATCAATCATGGAAGGTCATAAGTCAAGGACTACCTGTATTTAAAAAAATATCTGATGGTTGGATAAAATGGTGATAAAACACCAGATAATCTCACTTATCTAATTTTTTATTATCCATCTTTCATCTTAAATCTATAGTTTATTCATAAAAGGAAAATCATCTTTGTAAAATTGTAAAATAGGTATAAATTATTATAGTTTATTAAAGTGAAAATTCATAAAATAAAGAGATTCCTATGCAGCATTTGTAATGTTAAGATTAGGAATTTTTTTTTAATTATATGCACAAAAAAAAGAAAATAAAATAAAATTCACAATTTTACTTTGTCAGTAATTACCAATAATCATTGTAGGATTTCTGATGATGATATTCTATTTACTGCATTATCTTCATATATTAGAGATCTTAAGAATATATTATTGAATAACATTTTCTGTCATTACCCTCAGTAATTTTATTTGGTTTTAAATGTATTATATATTTTGCAGTTTTCTGATAATTCTAGCTTTATTCTATTTAATTGATATTATGCATAATATTTGCATCTTCAGAGATATTTTAATAGAAGAATATTTAATTATTTTCTTATATTTTTTAATATAAGTTTCTATAATGTATTGCTATTTTAAATATTAAAATCAGCTGTTTCACAGTGGGATTTGATGTGACCCATCTTTTCTTTTTCTCTTAAATAGGCATAAAAGAGAGTTTCTATGAAAGAATGAACCCTTAATTAATATTTTTAGGTACAATATTGTGTAAACTGTTTATATTGAGAAGATTGTTTGGAACATGTTTTAAAAGAACTTGTGTAATTTTTATAATTGTTGATCATTAATTAAACTATTTTATTTTCAATTTATTAAGTAAATAAATATAAACATTAATATACAAAATAATTACAATTTTCGTTATTTAATATAAATCACATTAATTCTATATGAACATCCTTGAACATAAATTTAAAAAGACTTAAGTCTTTTAAAATAAATGTTAGTTGTAAAACAAACAATATAATTTTTTAAATTAGTGTATTTAACTAATTTAAAAATTATATAGTTCGTTTTAGCACAATAATTTATAAATATTAATTTTTGTGAATTGCTTTTTATTTATTCTGTCTTCATTAATATCACTAGGATATGAATTTAATTGAAATTTTGTGGAAACAAGATATTGATCTTGGAATAACTAAGGATGCTTTTGATTCTCGAGTTGGAGGAGAAGTTAGTAAAACAAAACAGACAGAGAATTCTATAAAAGCTGAGGTAAGAAATAAATAAATAAGAACTTTAGTTAGTTATAATTTAATTTAATTTTTTTAATTCTAATTATGATTAAATTTATCAATGATCTAAATTAGTCATTGTTGTTTGTAGAAATAATTTAAGATAGAATAATATTAATTAGTTGAATAAATATACTTGTTTTTTTTATAGATTTAATTAATTAATTTTTTTTTAAATAAATTAAATATCTTAATTATTACTTAATATTGAAGATGATAAAATGTTTTAAATACTTTAATAATGTATTCAAAATGTGAATTTTTCATATTCATCAGTCATTTAATAAATATAATAATTCAGAATTATTTATAAATAGTATTTACATTAAATATAATTTAAAATAAATATTAACTAGTTTTCAACATTTTTAGTAGTATAAAATTTTAAAATATTGAACATATTTTTTGAAAATTTTTAAAATACATTTTTTAATTTTTATAAGTAATATCTTAACTGTGTTTCCTTTTAAAGTAAAACTGGTTTTAGAAACCTTGATATTGAGATTTTATTATTGATAATTTTGTAGTTATATTTTCTTCATATTTGTGAATAACCATAATTTTTAAAGCAGTTTATATTTAAATTTTTAAATATAAAAAAAAAAACATTAATAATTTTTTCTTATATTTAAAGATTTTGGCATATTTTTTTAATTTTTTTCAAATAAAATAGTTTCATATTATTAGAGCATTTTAAATTAAAAATGAGATAGAGAAGTTGGCCATTTTTCACATTTATGCTTTTAGTGAGATATCAATACATTTTGCTAAGTTACTATATTAAACAAACAAACACCCTAAATAAATAGTAATCTAAGATAACTAAATAATTCTTCCACAATACCATTTTTTCCTTTTAACCAATGTTTATGAATTATTCGTTTTGTATTAGTGTTTTAATGCACATGGTAAAGTTTGATTTTTTGCCATAACCATGAGAATATTTCGTAATAACCAATATATATTCATTAAATTATAGTCAATATATTCATTAAAACAGACTGCTATATAGGTGACGCCCACTGCCAGATGTGACGCAATGTGCTCGATTGTGTTGGGTGTTGTAAATAATAAGTCATAAAAATAATTGAAATATTGGCATTTTCAAAATTTTTCCTTTACCTATATCCTAAGACCTATGCTAAATTTCAAGTCTCTACATCAATGGGAAGCAACTATAATTTTGATGAGTGAGTCTGTATCCAAATTTGCGATTTTCTGGAGCCTCTATCTCCTAGACACTTTGAGATTAAAGCTTGAGATTTTACAGGGTCATGAGGAAATAAAGCTTAATAATCTGTACAATTTTTATACTACTAGCTTAATTGGAAGCAAAGTTATGGAGTAGCAGATACGGCTTAAGTTAGTTCTTGTAAATATATATACGGTGTGTGCCGCGGGAACTTGGCCCAGTGCCCTGCCTTGCACCTAGATTCCTAGATTATGTCTAAGGCAGTAGTTCATTTGTATAAAAAGTTCACTGTCACTAATAATGAATTAACATTTATATGACAAATAATTTCGTTATTATTATTTACTGGATTTTAAAGGCCATGCTTTCATTTCTTCAGATAGACAAATTACTGTTTCATTATAAACTATTAATTTTGTTGACCTTTATTTAATTTTATTATGATCAAATTTCATTGTGGAGAATGAAATCCCATTTTTAACATACTGTCTATGGGAAATAGATTTTTTATTTACAAGTTCTTACTTTGAGCTCATTCCAAGAATAAATTAAAGACTAAAGTTGAGAAATACTTTTAAATATACATTCTAAAGCATTACTGTTCAAACTAAAATTAAGTAAATATTCTGTTCCAAGACAATTTCTAAAACATTTTATAAAATTTTTTTAAAGGAGAATATGCAGACATTTCATGATTTTTAAATATAGTTAAGGTTTTTTTATAGATTATAAATGAACTACCATAAATATTTTAGTAGATTTCTTAATTTATAAAATGTAAGTTAAAATTATAAAGTTCAAAACATATTATATATTTTGATATTTTTTCTTTTTGAAAATTAGGATAGACTTTATGTTAATAACCAAAAATAATTTCTTACCTAAAATATACTATTTTTCTAGGCCAAATGATGTGATGATGATTTATAATTCTGTCACAATAGTATTTTTGTTTATAATACCATATTTAATGAGATTATAAAAAAAGAACTGAAAAATACATATGCATGTATATATAAATACTATTTTCAATTTGATGTAGAATAAAACCATTGTGAGGCCCACCATTTTTTATAAGTTTTACTTAATGATTACTCAAAAGTATATATTAAGTATAATTCTTATATTTAATTATTTTAAATTTTATTTTATTAGAAAGAACCTTCATATATACTTTTGAGTAATCATTAAGTATAATTCTTATATTTAATTATTTTAAATTTTATTTTATTAGAAAGAACCTTCAAAAGAATCACAAGTACCACCACCTTTTGATCCTTGGGAAGGTGTTGATTATACAATTGATGGTGAAACAGGTAATTTAATTCATATTATATAACAAATATTTTACATATCAGACATTCCTTGTAACAGAAAATTATCATTGTCTTTAGCTACTCTTTTAAAAAGAATGATGAAAACTATTCCAGTTAATTCACTTATTAAATAATGAACATAAATAAAAGATTGAATCAGTATTAGCAGTCTGTGATTATAATCAGAAGAGATTGTGAGATTGCCTACATTACTAATTCTATTGAATTTCAGTAGTCTATAGAATTATCATTCTAACAATTGAGAATTAGTATCATCTATATTTTAAGATTTATTTCTTTTAAATGATCATAAAAGATCATTTTTTATTGCAACTATTATATCTTTTGTTCATATTATTACTTTTCAGTTTTAAACAAAATTTTTTGGATAAATTTATGGATATTCAATAAAATTTATCAATTAAAAGTACAGGAATCCCAACTACAACAGAATTGCATTTTAAAATTTCAATCATAATTCAAATTAGTCATAAAATTAGTATATGATTTACATAGGCACAGTGCTATAAATGAAAGTTAGGTTCCTGAATTTCCAAAACTTAACGAATATTCATATTTTTAGGAAATAAGACTCTATATTAACAGCCTGTTAGCTGTATCAGGCCCACAAAGCAATTTTGTACAGCCTGCAAAGATATTTTAGCTATTTGTTTAAATACATGTTACAGTCAGAAAATTATTACAATCTAATGTTAATAAAATAACAATGTAAAGTTTTAAAGTGTACTGCATTCAACCTGCACTGTGCTATCAATAAAATATTTTCCTTTGATTGTAATTTTGTTTAAAAATATCTGGTTCTTCATTTCCTTTCAAATTGCATATTCGGCCTACGTGCAATTTGAGTTTGAGACCATTGATATAGAATATATAATTATTTTTAAATAATTTATTTAAATTTTAATCAATTAAGTTTATTTTATATAAAATTTTTACTATAATGAAATAAATAAAATTTTCAGGTGAACACATTGTATTGGAAAATTCAGTTAATCAAAGTTTGGATTCTACAAATCCTGAAAATTGTACTTTCAATGATTTGGATTTGCAGCAACTGGCTGAAGAATTGCAGCATATACCATTAGATGAAGCATTGCTTTTATTTAATGATAAAAAATTGGACAATGTGTCAGAAGAAACTTTACCAAAGAATATTAGTGAATTTGGGCCTACATTTTCACAACTGAGATATGAAAATTTTTCATCTGATATTAATATGACACTTGATTCAAATAACGACTGTTTCATCAATCAAATGCAGGATTTAGATTCTCTTCTTAATAAAACTATGGAAGATAGTAATAATAATCTAAATCAGGTATAAGATATTATTATAGAAAGAAATTAATTTTTGATATATATTTTTCTGTTTCAGTTCATAATGGGGAGATGTTCATTTTTGAGGAAAAATAGCATTTTACATGGATATGAATCAGGATATTTTTACAGAACATGAAGCTTTTTCCTGATTTGAAACATTTTCTATACAAAAGTTATGCTAGATACAAAGATAAGGTTTATTTATCTTAAAAGTTTTTTTATCAAACAATAAATATTTCTGTATTTTTTCCTATATTAGAATGCTTTAACATGTGCTCCATTTTGTTACCCAGAGAACATCTAATTAATAAACAATTTCTCTCCATGTTTTTTCCAATATCTCATCAGTCACCATTGCTAAAGTTCAGTCTCATTATCAAGAACTGGTTTCAAGCATACTTTGTCCTTAATAAACTCCCTTAAAAAAAATTCAAAGTATTAATTGGATTATTCAATATTTTTTCAGAATTCATATTTAAAAAATACATTACTTCTTGCTTTAGATGTTTTCCATTTACAATTTCTCCAAAATATGCATTTGAAAAAATTATCCCATCTCTCAGAGAGATGTGAAAATTTTCATAGATATGCAATTGGGGAAAAACCGATTATCCTCATTTGTGAAATAGATTTTAAAATTAACACAAAGTCTGGAGATAATATCTGATGAAAAAATTGACCATAGTGTTGAACCATCTGTTCCAATCTATCAGTTTGGAAATGTTTAGCCAAGAATTAACAACATCTAAATTACAGTGTGGTCATACATCATCTTATTGCAAAACTATCCATGGTCGAAATTCTTCTGAGATGCAACATCATCTTCATACTTGATATTGCAATTACAATGTCAATTAGATCGTCTATAGATTATGTACTTGTAATAACAAAAACTCTAAGAATTGGTCTATATAAAGCTTCAAACTGTGTTTCTATCTAGCATAATTTTTATTAAGTTATGATTTTTCTTAATCAGGAAAAGACTTTTAAATTCATCCAGTATTTTTTAGTGTCCAAAAGGTGATAGTAGTTACTCTATCTTTGGAGTATTAAAGGATAAATTTATCCTGGTTTAGATATAATTAAATAATGATTGTCTCAAAAATGGATACTACTTGTAAACTAAAACAGAGATTTAGTATACAATATATAATTATTTTTCTTAAATTTTTAATTTAAATATTTGTTTTTATTTAATTGGTAGAGATTAATGGATGCTAATTTTTGTTCATTAAATTTAAAAATACAGGTAGTTCTTGCTTTATGAGTTTTTTCAAATATTAAGTATTAACAAAATTGAAATATGGACATTAATTGCAATAAATAAATGCTAAACATTGATAAATATGGCAGTTCAAAGCACATTTATAACTATACAATACAATACTACAATTCATAGTAGATATTCGTCATAATCTGCTATGAAATGGGAAAAAAACAAGATGCTGGACCAAGAAGCAAAAGTAGCATGCCTTCTGATTGCCCTTGCTTCACCAAAACATTATGTAAATAACTCTTATTCCAAGATTTTGCTTAAAGTAGTAGTACATCTGTATAAAAACTCCTTTGTTAATGATAGTAATGAATAAAGGTTTAACATTTATATGGCCTAAATAATTTATTATGATAATTTACTTGATTTTAAAGACTTTGAATAAATTTAATTTTTTCCCCTCATCTTTAGATGAATAAATCATTGTTTAAGCATAAACTATTGTTTTAGCAACCTTTATTTAATATTACTATGGTAAAATTTCACTGCTGAGAATATAATCTGTGTTTATTTTTACATCTATTAAAAATAAGTTACTGCTTTACAAATATTTGATTTACAAATGCATGCTAGGAATAAATTAATTCATAGAGTTGGGAACTACTTGTATATTACATATTTAATTCACTTGTATAAGCTAATTGTAATCAAAATATTACTAATATAATTTTAAATCTGTAAAACTTCAATTCTGAACTATATATATCTGAAAGAAATGTCTTTTAGAGATATAAACTAAAAACACATTCTATATTTCATACAATTCTTTAAGTTGAAGAAAAAGTATAATCAGAATTGATGTGAATAGCTATTGTGTAATATGAAATACAGACTATTTATTAAAATTAATGCATATTAATAATAGATGAAATTTTGGTTTTATTTCCATTGAATATTAAGAATTAGAATATGCAATAAAAAAAAAAAAATGGGGATTCCATTTAAAAAAATGAATTGACCTTCAGATCACTGTTAACAATGCCATCTATGATGAAACAAATACTGCTATTTTATGTCTTTCTTAAAACCAGATAACTTTTATCCAAAATATTTTTTCATAAAATGCATATTTTTTAAGATATTTGACCATTTGGAAACATTATACATATATAAAATTGAAAGCTTATATCTATTTGCTTATAACTTGAGATATTTGGCCTATTTGTTAAAGTAATCAATGTTTTACTGTTTCAGCCATTTTTATTAGTGCATGTTCTAAATCAGGTCGGCAACGTGGTGCCCGCGGCACCAGGATTCCCATGAAACAATTTTAAGTGCCCGCCGTTCAAATATCTGAAATATAAATTTTAGATATTTGAACAACAAATAGGGTCGGCAACGTGGTGCCCGCGGCACCAGGATGCCCATGAAACAATTTTAAGTTCCCGCCGTTCAAATATCTGAAATATAAATTTTAGATATTTGAACAACAAATACTCATAATTGTAATGAATAATTTCAGTAAAAATTCTTTACAAGTGCGCACTTTGATTTTATCTTCGCAATTTTAACAATTGTATGAATTGTTAAAATTCATACAATTGTACAATTAAATTTTTGACAAAAACTGAATCTTAGCGACATCTATATCTATAAGATTAGATGACTGGATGAATCAATTATTGAGTACTAGAGACATCTGATGCCGTATGTAGTGAGCTGTTTTTTCCCCCACTATCCTCATATAAACTATCCAGCCACTGCGTGCTACGGTGCCCGCTGAACTCCCGCATTTCTGAAATATGCCCTCCTATTAAAAAAGGTTGCCGACCCCTGTTCTAAATCATAGAAATTTATAAATGATTTAATTGTTGTTATGAAATATATTTGAATCTGTACACATTAAAACAAGAATAGTTATTCAGACAATCCCTTTATAATCTGGATTTTAATTGTGTCTTAATTGTCATTCTATATAAAGTAAATTAAGTGTATTTAAATAATTTTCCAATGGTGCTAGATCCTTTGTTTCTATTTATAAAATGAAATTTAATATAAAATTGTATTAAGTGTTTTAAATACTATTTAATCTAAAATAAAACAGTTGTTTTTTTTTCAGTTATATTGTTACATTTTATTGTATTTATTTATTTATTTATAATAATAATATGATTTTTTCCTGCTTAAATTTTATAGATTAGTGATGGATGCCTTCCAGTTACAGGTGAAAATTGGCAAAATTTTACATCGTCTCTACCACTTCAATCAAACAATTCTAATAATCAAAATCAGTTTTCAGAGCAAATGAGAAATAATATAAATATTCCTGAATCCAACAGAATGTTGGCAAATATTTCTAACATAAATTCAAATTTTAGTGATCTATTTCCAAGTGTTTTACTTCAAAATGCTACATTAGGATCATATTCTTATCCCTTTCAAGAAACAGGTATTAAGTTTAAAATAATAATGAAATATAATTAATTAAATTGATATTTTAAATGCAAGAAATTTTATTATGCGAAATAGTAATGTAAATAAATGTATTTATAGAGTAAAAATATTCATTTTAATATATATTTAGAATTATAATATATAA
Organism: Olivierus martensii; assembly: GCA_000484575.1. NCBI lineage: Eukaryota > Metazoa > Arthropoda > Arachnida > Scorpiones > Buthidae > Olivierus > Olivierus martensii. The sequence goes on from AYEL01090680.1 coordinate 13,974, forward strand.
TTTATATTAAATATTTTGTCTGAATAATTTTTCAGAGAGAGGTCTTGTTCAAGACACTGCAATATCTTCATCCAGTGCATTGTCAAATCATAGTGATCCTATGGCTGAAAACATGATGAATATTACCTATAATGCAAGCTTCCCTGAATTTTTTTGTCCTAATAATGCCACTCTTCCAGATTTTCTTGAAAATTTAATGCTTGATGAAGATCTTCAGTTAATGGAAATGTCGTGCGATGAAGGTAAAATCAGATTCATGGAGTAATGATTCTCTAGTTTAATTTTTTAGTTAATATTACATGTCTATGTAACTTAATTCTATTTTTGATGTGTAGCAATTCTTAATTATCAAGAGGAAGTAAATTGAATTTTTTTTAATATACATGCTCCTTGAGTTACAAACATTGTACATACAAACATGATATTTCATTTTCAAATTTCAGAAAACTTTAAAAACTTTTCAAGAATTTTAAACAATATGATAGCAGAATGCTATAGTGATTAATATAATGTAAAATTACACTATAAAAAATTACTAGTTAATATATTACAGTAAGGATCAGGTATTTGAAGATTGTGGAGATCAAAAAATTCTTGCTTTATAATCAGAACTTTTTTTTTAAATCTGTGAAATAAAAAACTTCTAATTGATTCAATTATATAATATATTACAAAATATATTATATAGTTATTTTGGTATTTCTTGAGGCCAAATAACAGCATTACATGAATTATGAACATTTCAAGTTATGAACAAAATTTCTCTCTAATGGCATATGTATAATATATTACAAAATATATTATATAGTTATTTTGGTATTTCTTCAGGCCAAATAGCAGCATTACATGAATTATGAACATTTCAAGTTATGAACAAAATTTCTCTCTAATGGCATAAGTTGAAAGATTAGAAATTTATGAACTGATTTTTTCTGTAAGAAAACTTTAAATTCATTTTTTTATATTTTTCAATTTTTCATTTTTTATTTCCATTAAAAAAATCTAATCAAATTTTTTAAAGCAAATTATATGAAAAATACAGGAAAGAACAGTTTGTAATACAACATAATACTGTAAAAATTTTGTTAAATATTTCTTATAAGTAAAAAAGAATTAATAAATTTATTAACTGATAAATAATATGTTGCAAAGTAATTTTTATAATATAATCCAAATACAATATATACATTTTAAAATTATGTAACAGTCTAAGGCAAAGGTCCTAACTTTTTTTGGCTTACTGCCCCCTTTTCAGAAAAAAAAAAAAAAACACAGACTCTTGAAATTGTTTAATGTTTAATTATACACATAAAGAGTGAATATTAGAAGATAAATTAATAAATAATACTTGAAGAAATCATTGTTTAGTCCTAGTTGGAAATGATGTATCCATGCATCATAAATTCTGACTCTAGTATTGAAATATATAGTCTTTTAATATACCCTCAACATGTGCAAACTTATAAATATAAGTATTATTGATTGAGCTGGAACACACACACACACACACACACACACACACACACACACACACACACACACACACACACACACACACACACACACACACAATTGCTACATTGTTGATTCAACAAATAAACAAAAACAAACAAACAAAAACAAACAAACAAAAACAAACAAACACACACATGTACACACACACACACACACACACACACACACACACACACACACCTACACACACCTACACACCTACACACAGTGGTGCTCTGTGTGTGCTGCGAGTCGTTCATATTCTAGTCAAAAAGATATTAGGAACACAGCTATAATGTACCAATACCTACTTTTAATAAGGTGATTTTCTTTATGCAGCAGCTATACAGCGCGGTAAAGCCAATCGTTTCTAAATTAAGCACTGCACTACAGCCAGCCGTTTCTAAACTCCTAGCTGCAAGGTATCGCTACAGCAGTATAAAGCATGTTTTTACCTCACTTCATGAGTAAAGCAAAATGCTGGAAGACAACATAACCAAGTTCAGACTTACAAAAGTCTATAATAAATTTAGTATTTATTTCAGTCATACTTCTAGAAAATTTAAAGTGAAATTTACTTTAGTTTTATTAAAGTAAGTGAATTTAAAGTCAATATCTGACTTTTAAATCTCCCTTCAGATTTAATCTTGAATATGATTGTATTGCACATTCAATATACTCTTTTATTTCACTTCTTTCCTGTTTTTCTTTTTTAAATGAAAAAAAAATAATTCTAAATATTTATGACAACATTTTGTTTTTATCAAACCTCATCAATCAAAATATTTATTTTCTGCTGCTGTACTATTATTGCATAGATAGTGTCTTCCATGTTGTGCTACAACAGATCATTTCTAAATTACCATGTAGTGACCTGAACCTTTAATTCTAGATGACATCAGTTTTACTTTACAGCTGCTACATAAAGAAATGCAGCCATATGGACTGATCTTGCTTAAAAGACATTTACAACTACTTGTTGAAACGTGCATTCGATGACTTTTAGTATTAATCAAACTTTTCAGCACATTCTTGCGAGTATTATTCAGAGGGGTGGCAATTGATCTTCAATGTCCCTTAAATTTGCCTTGGACCAAAAAAGCCCCCTTAGATCTCTTCAATGTCCACTGGTGGGCAGTACCGACCCTGTTGGGAACCACTGGTCTCTTTTCAGTTGAAAACCCATTAATTCTTTATATTATTGATTCCTATAGAAAACTAATTTCCAATTTATATGATTTTCAACTTGCGTGACTGTTTTCCCTATTAATTAATTAATAGGATAACTCAGGGATCAAGTGTATTATGATAAAATAGTACTAGTGACTTAGGTAAAAGATGAAATATATGTACTGATTAGTTACAGGACAATAGAATAGTATTTATATATGGCTTGTAATGTTCGGTTTTTGGATTTACATTTTGTTGTTATTGATTTAATCTCTTTATTATTAGAATTAACATAGACTTATTATTAGTTCCTACAGTCCTTTTATTTATTAATTCTCTACAGTCTTTTTTCATTCCATTTTTTCTTTTGTATATCTCCATTTTATGGAAAATTTAATTTTATATGACATCTTTTTCATAATGAACTTCTAACACAACTATAATTTTGATACTTGGTCAGTATTTTTCAATTATAAGAAGATTGATAATATACATATTAGATTATGGATTTTAAAACTAAGATATACAATGATATATTTTTTTATTGATTTTATATACAACTATTCTGAAAAATTTTTATAATTCTGTTAAAATTTATTCATTTTTAGATGACACTGGTAAACCTATAGTTAAACAAATTGAAGATTTAGCAGAAACAAGTGATTCTGCTGTATCATCTATGGATTCTGATAAAAGTTCCGATGGTGTAAGTTTAAAAAAATTATTGTTTATTAAAATTTTTTACGTTACATATTACACTTAGCATATTTGTTTTTATAATGATTTTTCAACAAATATTAAATATTTTTAATTTTGCAATTTTTATTAAAAGGAATTTGCAGATTCATCATCTGAACTTTCTTCCATTCACAATGAAAACTTTGGAACAGAATCCTTTTCATTTAAATCTAATACAAAAAGTAATTCTTCTGATAGACATCCACCTATAGCACAAAAGAAATATAAGTATTTTGGAAAGAAATCATTAAATTTTAACGAAAAGGTATATGAAAATAATTATTTATAATTAATAACTAACATTCTTTATTATTATAGATAAATAATATTTAAAACTTATATTTTTTTATTAAGAATGAAAATGATGATGATGATTATGGAAAAGATGAGAAAAATATAGACTCTAGAAAACATGATTCATCTGAAAGACATAATACATATTTTAATTCTGGAATATCTGAAAATATAGCTAATGAACAGTTTGATAAATTTTTTCAATATCAAAACATTGGTACGTTTAAAAATTTTGAAGAAAATATTCGTCACAACCATACGTATAATTTACCATCTGAGGCAGCGAATACCAAACAAAAACCTGTTATTCGAGATAAAGATTATTATTCAGACGAGGCTTCCAGAGATGAAAGAAGGGCTAGGTTACTTAAAATTCCCATTTCAAATGACGATATTATTCATTTACCAATTGATGAATTTAACGAGAGGCTCTCTAAATATGATCTCAAAGAAGAGCAGCTGACATTGATTAAAGATATCAGGAGGAGAGGGAAAAATAAGGTGATTTTCATTTTTAATTTAGTCAATATTTATATAATCATCAAATTTATATGTATATTTAAAATCATTTTTCTTATAGGTTGCTGCCCAAAATTGTCGGAAAAGGAAAATTGGTCAGATTATTAATTTGCAAGAAGAACTTCAGAGTTTATTAGAAGAAAAGGCAAATTTACAAGCCGAACAGGAAATATTGCTATCATATAGACGTTTAGTTAAAGACAAATATAATCAATTATACAATCTTATTGCACAAAGTACTTCTTCTAATCCTCAGCCATCAGGACCACCAAATTTTTTCTGTCAGCTCACATTAAATGAAAGAGACAGAAATATGTCCATTCCATCTAACACAAGTTCCTTAAACATAGATTCTGATGTCGATTCCAGTAAGGGTGCTCGATCGAAACGAAAAATGAATCGTAAATAATTTTGTAATAGTCAAAAGTTACAAAATGCAATAAGGTATTTTGAAATTTGTGATAATTTTATATTCTTCATCAAAATAATTATATGAGATTCATAAATCACACTAACACATCTTTCTAATGTAGAAGAATTATTGCGTGGTAATTTAAAAATGAGTAAATTCTGATTTCACATATAATATATAAAAAATAACTATATCACTAAAATAATTAAATCTTCATTAATAAAAAATGTTGAAGTTATTTGAGAATCAAATAGAACTCAATGATTGGATTTCTCTATCACTACAATTTTGAAGGAATATAGGCCTTAATATATTCAAATGAAGTAAAATAAATTTTAAAAATAGATAAAAGAATTTTAATTAACTTTTTTTTATCATTAATTTTTGCTTTTGATCTAGTTAGAAATCATGGTATTTTCAGGATACCATAAAAAAAGTAATCAAAAGTTTATGTTTAACAATATATTAAAGATTCATATACTCAACTTATCACTGAAACAAACACTTTAAATCACATTGCAAACTGTATTATGATTGTAGTTTGACTGCTTTACAATTTAATTGCTTATTATTAATTTTCATATTCATTATCTGTTCTGAATTTATAATGTTTACATTCACACTGAAGAGAATTCATTTCACATATCATTAAATACATTGCCTCATTATTATAAATTCATCAAAATGTCATTTTGAATCATCGTTCAGTAATAACATAAATATCCAATAATTCTTCTACATTTAGTGAATGTGCTTTGTGACTTATGGTATAAACCTCTCCGTGTACATAAATACGAATACTACAATATAATTAGATAATAGCTAAAAGACAAATTAGATAGATATACGAACCTATATTAAAAAACCGAGTTTGGGAATATCACTATTAGCTATTCATTAAATATCGATAATATTGTACAATACTAAAACATATATTGTATATTTAATTAAAGTACTTAATTTTACCAATTTCACTCTAATTCATAATCATAAAGAAAGATATTTTAACACGTTACCTCTCTTAAAATGTTGTAGTAAGTGCATAATGAGATTTGTAAATATAGATGTATACTATTATTCATTATTCACTCCTAAGATGAAAAATATATATTGTGTATGCGTATATAAATATATATATATGTACATGCACACATTTAATACAAATATAATTAGAAAATTTATGAAGAATAAGTAACAGATGATATGGTGTGTAATTTGATATGATGTTAAGTATTTTAAATGCATTTATGGGATAAATAAAGTTATATAAAATTTTTGTATCAAAAGTGAAATTCTATCTTAATATTTCTTATGTTAACATTTCTGTTTAAAGAAATGGTAAATTGGTCAGTTCCGCAACTTATTGTCTGTATCTGTTTCTTGGTTGTTAAGAAGGTATTTATTATTTGTTTTTTTCTGAATTACATGAAAATAATTGAAAGTGAAATGACTGTGAGTGAGAATTAACAAGAAAAAAAAAACAAAAAAATTTATATTTTTAGTAATATAAAAAGTTGTTTGTATATCTTGTCTTGTCTGTTTGTTTTCATATACATTTAAACTTTTTTTGTTTAATAAATATATACAACTATATTATGTTACTTATACATTAATCAAATTCTAGTTTTTTAATTATTAAAATATGAGAAATATATTAAGCATGCCCCTTTAAATGTTTTACAAAATCACATAAAATTATTTAGATTGACACTTAAGAGTTTTACAATAATTATTTAAAATATTTGTAGATTTTTTTTTGCATAAATTATTCTTCATTTTGTTGTTATTTTTAATTTGCTTTCCAGTTCGATGATAAGTAGTCATCTATTAATAATTATGAAAAAAATTTTTTTTTGTAAAAAAATGTAAATACTCAAAATTCAACTTATGATGCGAAAATACAATTTTATATAAATTGTTTGCATTAATATAAATCTTGCAGAACTTTCTCATTTGGTTTTGGGAAAATAGAAAAGGAGAATGTTTTTTAAAAAATTTGCTGCTGAAAAAACGAACTGTTTTAGTCTATTCAACATCATTCTACATTCAAAGGTCTTAATGTTGTGTTTTAATTGAAATCAAGAAAAATGTGAAATTGTGGAAAAAAATCACATGATAATTTACTTTTAAAAGTAATCAATTCATGGAAAGAATTGATTATTTTTATATATCCACCATTTTATTGTCATTAAAAAGTGATATTTTATTGAATTTCATAAAAATATAATTTAAAAATTAAGAGAGAGACAGTAGTTTGAACTGCTGCCATTTTTAAGTGGTTGAAAGTACTTTACTTGCTTACCTAAAAATGTTTCCTTAGACCTAAAGTGACCAGATGTTTTATGTTGGGATGCGTGACGTGTCAAAAAAAAAAAAAAGCTTAATACGTTCGTGACGATATCATTTTCTTAGTTTATTTAGTTGAGAATACCTAAAGTGACCAGATGTTTTATGTTGGGATGCGTGACGTGTCAAAATAAAAATAAAAAAAAAAAGCTTAATACGTTCGTGACGATATCATTTTCTTAGTTTATTTAGTTGTCAATAAAATGTTTTCGATCTATCTTTTCATGTATTAATATAAAAATAACAAAAATCGCATACTTCTGATAAATTAATTAATTAAAATTTAAAGCGCACACTTTTTTTCATAACAAAAATTAACAATACAAAATAACAATTTCAATAAAATATCAAAAATGACTACATAAATATAGTAGTCTCCATAATCCGACACACATGGTTCCGGACTTATCGGATTTCAGAGATTTGTCGGATTATTGGATGTTCAATGAAAAAATGGAATTACACAAACGAATACGCTAAATTTATTAAGACTTTACTGTCACTGCTCTTGCTGTTCAAATCTTTCACAAAACCCTTAATTTTATCCCGATTTTTTAATATAAATGTTGGTTCGTCCAATACCATGAAAGGAAACCAAATCACTAAAGTTTTCTCATAAGTCAAGTTCAGTGGCGTAGCGAGGAGGGGGTTTATCATGCCCCGGGCGCCACTCGCAGAGGGCGCCAAATTCTTATTACGAGTATATTCTATATATTATATATGTTTTTCAGGGCGCCAAAAAGGTTTCGTACCCCGGGCGCCAGTTATGCTCGCTACAAGGGGCGCCACAAGGCCGGCTCTATGGTTACTGGCGCCCTTTTTAAATATAATTATAAAAATTTTCATAAGGTAAAACAAACTATAGAAATGAATTTATTACCCGGGTTGTTTTTTAACAAAAAATGAACAATTAGCCTACCTAAAACATGTTTTTTTTTGCCTTTAGATCAATAGATCTTTTCATGGCACTTTCTATATTTATATTCTTTGCGATATCATTTTCTGTAGACAAAATTGCCAAAGAATTCATTTTGTCTTGAGAGATGGAGGACTATAAATATGTTTTATAAGCTTTAATAAACTAAAGCTCTCGCCAGCGGCCACAGTAATAGGTATGGTAAGCAATACCACCCACAGATTTGGCATGACATCCTGTAACTTATTACTGTTAATGAACCTAATTTATAATACAGGAATACCTCGATTATCGCGGTTTCGATTATTGCGATTCTCGATTTATCGCGGTTTATAATTTGATACCAAAATTCAATTATTGCGCTCAAAATTCGAATTATCGCGGCATCGAGATATAGCCCACTATATAAGCAACCAGAATTACATTTGTTCTCCAGGTAACTCTCTTAAAACATTTCGTTTTTATCCGACGGCGCTTGCTCACCACTCATCAGTAACTGTCCGCCTTTTTAAGTCGGTCAGATTGGCCGCGTGGAAACTCTTCGGCTTTCCACTCTGGAGGACCCGGGTTCGAGTATCGATAACTGTCCGCCTTTTTAAGTCGGCCGGATTGGCCGCGTGGAAACTCTTCGGCTTTCCACTCTGGAGGACCCGGGTTCGAGTATCGGGTCCCACCCCTTGAAAATATTTATCATGGGGTCCGGGCCCAGCCCGTCGATCCCCGTCCTCCACAATCCGGCTGACCCCTCCGCAGGGGTGGGCAGCCTGTGGAAGGGCTTGTTTCGCCCCGCCACTTAGTACTCTTACTGAGTGGAAAGTGGCGTCATCTATTGAGAAAAAAAAAACTGTCCGCCTTTACCTGAAGTACACGTGGACAGGGCCGGCTTAATCCGGTAAGCAGATGATGCACAGCATCGGGGCGCCAAAGAGAGAGAAAATAAATAATATTTTTATGAAGGGAGGAGTGCATTATATAATATAAATTTATCTAACTTTTATTGTACCTGTATATGCATATAGATGACAAGCGATGATAAGAATTATTATTTTTTATATTTAGGTTTTTTTTTCAACAGATGACGCCACTTTCCACTCAGTAAGAGTACTAAGTGGCGGGGCGAAACAAGCCCTTCCACAGGCTGCCCACCCCTGCGGAGGGGTCAGCCGGATTGTGGAGGACGGGGATCGACGGGCCGGGCCCGGACCCCATGATAAATATTTTCAAGGGGTGGGGGATCGACTTTATATTTAGGTTAAATTCGATTTTATTTTGCCAAAATATAGTTTACACGGCTGATATTTATATTATTTTTTAACTAATACTATTTTCAAATAATTATCTGATTACTCAGAAGGGTCGGGAAGCTGCGTACATGGAAAAACATATTACATATAATTTTATATCCCGTGATTTACTATTTGGAGGATTCGGGTTCAATTTTAGGTTCAAATTTTCAGATTTGGCGGCCCGGGTCTGGTATTTCCTGAAAAGTTTTTTCGAGGTGCTGGACCCGGCCCGGCGATCCCCGTCCTTCACCATCCGCAGCTGCACCAATTCTACGGATGTGGGTGCAGCCCGTGGTTGGAACTGGCTCCGCCCCTTAAATCTCCTTGATTGGAAAGGAGGGTAAAATTTGCAAAAAAAAAATCTTCAGATTTTTTCAGGAGGAGCTCGGACCAAGTTGGTTGAACCTCATGTTCGTCTGATAACAGTCACGGATATAAATAAACCTGGTAGGCTGCCGCTTAGTAAAGAGATGAACTTGCTTTTTTCAAATTTAAAAACATCAGATTGAAAAAATATTATTTTCACTTTTTCTTTTTTTGGAAGATCCTTGATGGCGCCCCTAAGCATATGGTGCGCCCAGGGCAACTGCCCGAGTTGCCAGTACCTTGAGCCGGCCCTGGGGCGCCAAAATGGTATCCTGCCCCGGGCGCCAGTTATGCTCGCTACGCTGTTGGTCAAGTTTCTTAATTATTTCTGTCCGGGCAACTGCCCGAGTTTCCAGTACCTTGAGCCGGCCCTGGGGCGCCAAAATGGTATCGTGCCCCGGGCGCCAGTTATGCTCGCTACGCTGTTGGTCAAGTTTCTTAATTATTTCTGTCTCAGACCATAGTCAATGTCTTTTGTTTTCATTTGTCACTTTTTCCGATTTGTGACATTATGTAAAGATAAATAAACACTGATACAGTAAAAACACTATTTTACAGTAAACAGTGTACGGAACTTAAAAAAATAGTCCGATTATAATGCCTGCGCAACGAACGAACAGCGACTGACAATTGGTTTTACGTCATTTTTTCTCTCTCTCGCACATGGACAAGTGACATGAAAATTTCACGTGGGCGGCGCGACGATTCGCACAGTGTCGGACTGGCGAAGGGCCAGACTACAGAGACTCAAATAAAAAGGAAGGGGAAAATAATAATGAACAGACTAATTCTGTAGCGTATATTTTATAAAATATACGCTACAGAAACTAGACAATAGAATAGTCGTGCAGGTTATTTAAAAAAAGAACCATTATAGGTTTCGCAACTGTACAACCATCAATATAATGGCGGCCGGATGGCCGAGTGATAAAGCTGTCGGCGTGCCACGCAGGAGGACCCAGGTTCGCGTCCCGGGTCTGGTTCCGGATTTTTCGGGGTACTGGGCTAGGCCCGGTGATCCCCGTTCTTCACCACCCGGCCCCGTCCACGGGTGTGGGTGCAGCCCTTGGTTGGAACTGGCCCCGCCCTTTATTAATCTCCCTGATTGGAAAGGGGCGTAAACTATGCAAAAAAAACCATCAATATAACGAATAATAATAAATTGCATTATTTATATGTATTTTTCCTGAGTGAAATTTTTAATAAATCTGCATTACTTTAAATATTCTTATAAAATTCTTCACAAGAATTGGAAATATTGCTTTTATCTTGTAATATTGATTTCAACATTTCTGTGCTTAGCTGCGTTTTTCTGAGGTCTGAAACTTATTCACCACTGAAAAAACTTTCCATTGCACCATTGGTATTTGGCAAGCATAACGTAAATGCAATTATTTTTTAATGTTCCTGAATGGTATGCATAGATTTCTGATGGTATTCTATTCGTATCAAAAATGACTAAATATGTTTATCCACTTTGCATCAGTGACGTACGGTGAGTGACAGATACTGCATATCCATTCTTTTAATTTAAAATTTAAATGGCTATTTCTGTAACAACCTCCAAAATAGTATTTTTATCATCATCTACACTTGTCACATACAAGTAGAAGCATTTATTGCCAGTTAATAACAATAATATGATGTAGAGGAAGCAGCTAATTTTGTGTTATTGCGAAAGGTTATATGTTCAATCCGGGATAATTTTCATTGCGGAACAGACAACTGAAATCCGGAACAGTCCCGCATAATCGGGACGTCTGGTTACTTTACTTAAACCAAAAGGGCAGGGTTTTAATGGTAGAACTTTCAAAAACTAATCCGAATTTTAAAAATATCCATTGATCTTAAAATTACCAAACCAACAAATTATAGAAACATCTACCGGGTGTTTTCTAGCACCCGTACCACCCTTTTTTTCGGAAACGCGATGAATAGAGAAATAGGGGAAAAAATTTTGATTACCAAAGTATACCTGAAGAATCGAATGGAGAAGTAGGGGGAAAAATTTTGATTACCAAAGTATATCCGAAGAATCGAATGGGCATGATAAAAAATTTGTGGGCCCATCGGAAGTAGATGTCAACTATGAAATCTCCAATGGAAACCAATGCCAATTTTTTGGCATAATTGGATAGAACTGTGAAAAACAAAACTTTTGTTTTGAGAAAATATTTTAATATCACTTACGGATTGTGAGATATCACAAAAAAAAAGATGTTTTTAAATATCATCTACGGATTGTGAGATATCACAAAAAAGATGCTGCCACATGTGAAAAGCACTTCAAATTTTTGGCTTGGAAAGCCTAGGCCCAGATGATGCCGCCGCATGTACGGCCGATTGGGCTATTTAAGCAGTAAGGAGAATAAAAATCACACAGAGGGCATCTGTGTACATTGCCAAACATTATTGAAGCAGCAAAGAGCAGTAATATGAAGATTTAAGGCGAATTCTGGAACTCGGTATTAGCACTCGAACCGCAGGTGTGACAAGTCTCGCTATCACAGTTCAACATAGAGCCATACTCAAGAACACAGATTGCTAATACAGATGGGACACTTCTTATACATTCAATGGTAACTTTTCAAAACGACGTAGTTATATAAAGAACCAATCACATTGCTTAGAACGTAACGTAACTTAGATGGCGCTATTAACAGTTAAATATCATCATCAACAAAGCCAATGAAAGAAGTCAGGATATGACATCACAAAAATAGCTGTATTTCCTGTATAATCGTTATTGTGAATACTACCTTCTCGATTTATTTTCGATTTTAAGAAGTTAAATGTATTTTTAAAAATAAAAAATTGATTTTTAATCATACTTTAGATTTTATACATTCGAATTACGTATAATACAAATTTGCTACTAATTTCTTTCCGAATTGTTAAACATTAATGAAACCTGTATTCATATATTTATATTCTATTTTCTAGCATCAAAAAACAACGTATATTATATTAATATAATTTTATTGAAAATTTATATTTGTACAAACTGAAGTTATATATAAAAAAATATGTTAGTGATATTAAATAACAATAATGAAAACATTTCAAAATAACTAATATACAGTACGTTTATTAAGCCTAAGCGGATGAGTTCTCTCGCTTAGCAGGAAATACGTTGTATAATATTATAAATTCCAATCTTATTCTTCTTCTTCCTGTTTATATGAAGGAGGATATGGCCCATAAATTGAAATCTTCTTCTTCTTCTTCTTTCTGTTTATATGGAGGGTGTAGCCTAAATTGAAATCTACATTACAATACCTTTTATAAATAACTAAAGTTAACTTCGATCCACGAGCAATACCTTTTTAAATAACTAACGTTTAACTTCGATCCCCGTTCTACGATCAAATGTTTTAAGAAAACCAGATGGCTATTAGAAAAACCAAAGCTGCTTGTGGGAAACAGATTACCACGTAATCTTATTATTCAATATAGTTCTATATTTTAAATTAATAAACTATCCATTATTATTTAAATGATTTTGGAAATATTAATACTAGTCAATGTCTTCAAAAATTATAAAACTTTTACATTCAAGAAAAAAATACACTAAATCACCTAACTGAGGACGCACTGTGGTACTGAAATTTCCTTGTTTTTAGCTAAGTGTCCCATCTGTATTAGTAATCTGTGCTCAAGAACAAGAGTTTCTGGATGTTTCAGCTCTTTATGAATGCCATGGATGTACACAGATGCCCTATGTCAGATTCTTCCTTTTATTATTGCTTGAATAGCCCAATCGGCGGTACATGCGGCGGCATCATTTTTTTGTGATATCTCACAATCCGTAAGTGATATTTAAAAGCTTTCAAAACAAAAGTTGTTTGTTTATCACAGTTCTATCCAATTATGCCAAAATCGGCATTGATTTTCATTGGAGATTTCATAGTTGACTCCTTGTGCCCCTACTTCCTATGGGCCCACAGAATTTCTATCGTGTCTATTCGGCCCCTACTTCCGATGGGCCCACAAAATTTATCATGCCCACTCGATTCTTCAGGTATACTTTGGTAATCAAAATTTTTCCCCTATTTCCTATCTCATCTCGTTTCCGAGAAAAAAAGGGTGGTACGGGTGCTAGAAAACACCCGGTTTATACACGAATAAATATACTGTACTTTACATCTCCATCTATATCAGACTGTCTACCATACTGTGTAGACCAAAAACAAAATATTATAGAGCTTTCAAATTTTAGACGACTAATTTTTTTACCAAAATAATATGATCAAAAAGACTTCGTGTGGTCCTGCTACAAGATGGCAGCTATTCAAAATTTTAAAAATTTGTTGTGGATAAATAGCGAACTCATTTAATAAGTATTTCTTATATATATATATATAAGAAATACTTATTAAATGAGAATATAGCTGTGAATTTCGGTCAATTATTTACCTATATTTTATCTGCATACTTTAAACTTGAATTATGAATTTGTTTTATAAATAAATAGTTTTTGTCATATATGTTACAAAAATACATTTTTATTCTTTTGATACTAGGCTGTTTTTTATTGGTTAATTTTGTTATGGCTTTATTATATTTTAAATAAATTTAGTAATTCAAAATTATTATTCCTAAATTTTAAAATTAAGACGAAAATTATCATTAGAATTGAATTTAAATATGAGAAATGATTTAAATCGAATTCTTTACAATAATATTTTGAAATCGACTATTCCAACATTTTTTTTTTCATATTTTTCGCCCCCTTTCCAATCAGGGAGATTACTAAGGGGACGGGGTCAGTTCCAACCACGGGCTGCACCCATACCTATGGAGAGGGTCGGATGGTGAAGGACAGGGATCACCGGGCCGGCGCTGTACCCCGAAAAAATCCAGGGCCAGAGCCGGGACGCGAACCCGGGTCCTCCTGGTCGACAACGTTACCACTCGGCCATCCGGCAGCCCTATTCCAACATTTGAACTAATTCGAGTCAGAAAATGCTTCATTAATAAAAAGAGAAATTAAGACCAAACTGCATTATTTTCTTTTCTAAAGAATGCAGTTTGAAATTTTAATTTTATAATCATATTCTCTCTTTGAAACATTTTTAGATTATATAATTTAAAATGAATTTATGATAAGTAAAGAAAATCTGAAAATAACTATACTTGACGACAACATCGGAAGACAGTATTGAGTCTGGATGCGGCGTATTACCAACTTTTGTAACCTGTATTAATGCGCACGAACAGATATGAAAAAGGTAACAGCGTCAATAAGGCCGGTGTTTATTAGTTTGTAAATTTATTTCGTCTGCAGAATACAATTGAATTACTCGAATATATATTCTTCTAAAAAGTATGAGAAGGAAATTTCTAATATAGAGTATATTGTATTCACATAAAGATTTTTTGTCAACAGATGACGCCACTATCCATTCAGGAAGAATACTAAGAGTACTGGCGGGACGAAAAAAGCCCTTCCACTGCCCTCCATATTAAGAAGTGAAGAAGAAGAAGAAGCCCTTTCACTGGCTGCCCACCCCGGCAGAGGGATCAGCCGGATTGTGGAGGACTGGGATCGATTCTCTCAGAATTACGTAAATTTAATAAAATTATATTAACGCAACTATGCTATTCTCTAGTCTGATTTAATATAATATTAAAATTTATGTTCTGGTATTATTAAAAAATATATATATATACATATTTTAAAAATATTTAATGACAACAAGAACCGGAATGTCGCTGCGATCGCCTCTTCTTTCCTATTGGTCGTTGATATTCATTTGGCAAATTTGAATGACTTTAGTGATTTTCGTTTTTACCGATTTTCGGATTTTCGTTGTATCTTTTATCTTATGAATTTTTTCTGTAATTTTAAGTAACTTTTGTAATTAATTTTTAAAATTAAATACAAAATGAAACCTACGTAAGTATAAGTTACTGAACGTAAAATAACGATTATATTTAAGATCAGTATCGGATAATATAATGATCATTTAATTAAGATAAAATAATCTGAATATAATTTTAAAATATAAATAAAACCGACTACTTTATGTATGTTGATTTGATTCATATATAATACATGTGTATATAGTATATTTTTCATATAAATCGTACACTAATCAGTTATGAATTGACAAGTAAAAGTGTAATGATTTGCAGATTTTCTGTTTTGTAGTTAATGTATAGTCTGTAGAATGAAAATCATTATACATTAACATTAAAATAATAATAAATATCAATATATAATAATTTAGTGTTAATCTGATTACTTTTGCCATCAATTGGGTATTTATGAGCATGCTAGAATTTTGGCATTCCAAAGAAAATAGTAATATGTAATCTATATCAAGTAAAATGGATTTTAGGTGCTTATATAACATATAGAACATTTCTGATCATTCGTTTTTAGTATATCTATAAATAAACCTTATTCGAAGTGGAAAAAGATAATTTTATTATAGAAATACTTTCGACTTCAATAAGTCATCACAAAAACAATTAGAATACTTCGTTTTGGAATACAATATTCGGAATGTTATTTAAAAATTTTTTTATATAACATTCCGAATATTGTATTCGAAAATGATGTATTCTAATTGTTTTTGTGTATAGCTGATGATGACTTATTTAAATCGAAAGTACAGTAAAACCTCGATTTTACGGACTATTGGGGGAAAGACTAGTCCGTAAAATAGGAAAATCCGTAAAATTGAAGTAAAATTTTTTATAAACATTGATTAGAATTTTCAACAAACCTGTACTAATTAATGTGACTTATGCCTAAAAACTGGCTGTACTAATTAATGTGACTTATGCCTAAAAACTGTATTATTTTACATGAGTATTTAAAAATTAAATTAAATTATTGTACATGTACAGTATATTAAATTTATGGTAAGTTGTTAAAATAAAAATGACGTATTATGCAATAAATGAGTGGGTTATTTTACACGCAATACAATAATACTGTACAGTACTTAGTCACTTTCAATTTCAAGTACAGTACTGTAGACAGTTTATACAAATATTGTATTAATATTATTTATTTTATTAGGATGGTGTCCGTAAAATCCGAAGTCCATAAAATCGAGGTTTTACTGTGTACTATGGACAGTTTATGCAAATATTGTATTAATATTATTTATTTTATTTTTTGGGATCGTGTCCGTAAAATCGAGGTTTTACTGTAATGTAAAAGTGTGTGTGTTTTCTGTCCGATAAAATTCGAAGTCCGTAAAATCGAGGTCCATAAAATTGAGGTTTTACTGTACTTCTATAATAAAATTACCTTCGAATAAGGCTTATTTATAGATATACTAATTATATAAATGGAAGTTTATTTATGCATTCGTTTTTAATTTATCATTAATACTTTTATCATATAACAGTTAAATTAAGAATTATCCTATTAGATTATTTGAGCAAAATTACAATCTGAGTTACTATTCTCTCACTGAACAATATTCCTCTGATATTATTAAATGTAACATTAATGAAATGAGAGGAATCTTTTCTTTGTTTTATGCTACTTTTCAATCAGATTATTAAGCTGCTAAGAGGAATCTTATTTGATGAGTGAATGGCAGTTCACAGACTATAATTTTGCTATTCATTTTTTATATGCACACTGTATTAACACTATACATGGATGATTAGTAATACTGAAATTAGATTCTTGCTTTTATTTCAAAAATATAAAAAAATATCTTTGACATCTTAGCTTTTGTATATGCCAAAAACATTTATATATTTCTGAGTGGAAGTTTTTCTGTTACTATTGAACTTAGAATTTTTTAGATTTCATATATTATAGTTTATTTACATTTATGTAGATATGCAAGATTTCTATTTTCTAGTAATGGGTGAGTGGCTTTGTAGAAGTTAGCCTCATTTCTGTATGGAAGATTAGATTAATTTTTGGTCCTATAACCTATAAATTTTTTCAGGGTAATCCCTTTTTATTGACCCCATCCTTCATGTTTCATCCAGTCCCAGTCACAAGTATTAGATCAATATAATAATAATATGATAGACATCAATATATATATTTTATAAATCCTCTAAATAAATCAAATTACAATCTTTTCATAAAATAGATGATTATATCTCAGAAATTATTTCTAGTTCTTTTTTTATGTATTTTACTGTATCATCATCATCATTTGTTATTTCATCCACTGCTGGATATACAATGTAACCTTGTTATCTTGAACCTCTCTATCTCGAAACCCTTGATATGTGGGAACAAATGTTTTCCGTGAACTTTTGGCATTAAAACAATGTAATTTCAATAGTTATCTCGAAGTATTTTTTTCAAAACCTTCACTATCTCAAATTAGTTTATAATTTTTGTGCTAGAGAAATTAAATATACTTATGAATATTACCTGGCTTTTGGAGTCTAAACAAAGGATTTATATTTAATAAAAGAGCATAAATATCCTATCGATAACTGGAACAAGAACTTTTTTGTGCATGATCGGAATACTGAACATGCCGTACAGTAGTATTGCTTTCTAAGTTTCACTTCTAATTGTTATTAGATTTTTGTCAATATGATCGTGTTTATTCAGTAATATTTTCAACCTTCGGTTTATAAGATGCAGGAGTATTTAAATGCTAATTTTCATGGAAAACGGGCCTTATATAGTATTAAAAACTATGGTATGTATTATTGACGTAAAAAACTTTATTTAAAATTGACCTTGATATCTCGAAAACTCTTTATATCGAATTTTTTTGTTCCTGTGAGATTCGAGATATCGAGATTCTACTTATATGCCTCCTTCATTTGTTTCCAGATGTATTTTTCTTATGCAGTCTGCATCCACTGGAAATCAATTACTTTTCTTATATCATCTTTCCATCATTTATTCATTTGTATTGCCTGCCAGGATATCTTTTTCCCTTGTCTTGGTTGCCATTCTGTCATTCTCTTTGTCCATTAGTTATCAGTGTATCTTGCATTTATGGTAATTTTATCATACACAAATTTTTTAAATTATTACTAAATTCTGTTAATAAATTTTGAAGAAATTATTAGAATGCTACATGGTATAGGAATCTAATTATTGGCACAGCTTTAATCAGTAACTTATAAAAAAAAATTTATTTCATCTTGTACTGTGATACTATAGTTTCATTATATAGCAAGTAGAATATAATTCTATCATTTAGATAAAAAGTTTAATATTCTTTGTTATACTAGGGAAATTTTGATATTCTAAGATTTACTATAAATGAGGGAAGTATCAATGCTAACTTGGCAAAAATAATTTTAATCATATCTCAAAATAATTATAGAAGAATGTTTTTGCTTTTTTTTTTTTCAGCTGTTGTTGGTTCTATAATTGAATTCCCTGTGGGATTCTAAAGCTATCCTTTCCAAATTAACACTGATGTTTCCTTAACTGTGATTATGGAATAATTTTAGGCAGTTTTTGTATGTTACTATAAATATTCATAATCACTGAAAATCACAAAAATAGAAAAATTTTTTAATTCAACATACATTTTATAACTTTATATAATCTTGAGAAAAACTAATTAGTAAAGTATTCTAATCTATGAAAACTATGCTAATATTTAAGTTTCCCTCATTTTCAAATGTGAACATTCTTTAATTGTTATGATGAAAAATAAAATATATGAGAATATTGAAATTTTGGTAAAAACCATTCTTAACATATACAGTGATACCTCGGATCACGAACAACTCTGTCTATGAACACCATTTGCGAACAAATTTTGCTTTGCTTCACGAACACACACGCACAGAGTGCACATGACTCTCAGCGCACAGCCTCATCCCAGTAGCAACCCAGTTTGCCCAGCTCACATGGATACAGTAGAGTCCCAACAAGTATTGATATTTTAGTTTTTCTTTATTTAATTAAATTTATCCCTTATTATGGCTCCCAAAAAAAAATCAAAAGTGTTAGTGAAGGTGGTGTTAAGAATCCTAAACATATTACTGTTGATACAAAAAAGGAAATTATAGCTAAACATGAAAATGTATTCATGTTTCGGATCTTGCCAAGGAGTACGACATGGCGAAATCAACGATCTGCATTAATCTAAAGAATATAGATAGGCTGAAGAAAGCTGATGTATCTAAAGGAGTGACCAGATTAACAAAGCATAGGTCTCAAGTGTTACAAGAAGCAGAGAAATTGTTGTTTGTTTGGATTAATAAAAAGGGAATTAAGGGAGATAGCATGAGCGAGGCTTTGATATGTGCGAAGGCTTTACAGGTTCATCAATATTTATTGGCGAACCAGCTCAAATACAAGTGATACTGAGTGTAGGACAAAAACGTATTATTTGGATTTACATTAATTGCAATGGGAAAAAAATTATTGGATTATGAACTTTTCGGATCACGAACAGAGTCAAGGAACGGATTATGTTCGTGAACCAAGGTATCACTGTATATCATAATATGGTAATGTCTTAAACATTGCTTATCTATATTTAAATAATTGATAGTGAAATTATCAATTATTTAAAATTCATAATTTATACATTATTATAGTAATTATAATGTAAATTGGACATATGAATCATTATGGTGATTATTAGACACCTTCTGCATAATAGTAAATATAAATATATATATATGTGTGTGTGTGTGTGTGTGTGTGTGTGTGGTGTATGGTCATTTAACCATAATATAATAATATCACAATTTATGTGAATTGAATTTGGATACACAGATTTTTCTGGAATGTAATTATTGCACATGTTTTGAAAGTTTCTTTAAGCTTAATCACTCTGACTTTTAAATTTAAATAGTTTTTTTCTTCATTTGAATTTATTCCTTTTATTCATTTATTTTCATGTCAGTATCCCAATATATTATGTTTTAAATTATTTTGTTTCTATTAGTCGTCTGAAAACACCAAAACGTCAGTTGAAACTTAAAAATGGATTAGTTGATCCAGTTGAAGTTTATTGCAGACTTCGAACATTAGAAGATCAAAATGATGATGTATGTGTAAAGGTTTTGAATAATTTCACTGTGAAATTAATACAGCGTGATGGAAGTATTATGAAGAATGGATTAGTGAAAGAGGTTTGTAACATTAATTTAATAAATTAATAATATGATTTCAAAATAAAAATACTGATATGTGTATGTGTGTATATATGTATATATATATGTGTGTGTGTGTGTGTGTGTGTGTGATTTTTTTTTTTTTATTGTTTTAATATGTATATATATAGTTAATAGTAGCATGTATAAAATTTAAATCCTGCTTATGATAAATGAACACTACATAACTCTAATATTATTTATGACAAATATGTTTTTATGTTTTTGATCATCTAAAATGTAACTTACATTAATAGCATAGAAGTGAGTGTCCTTTTTATGCAAATATAGTGTCACTGATAGGGTTAAATCATTCTGTCAATAAAATAGTTTTATCATTGAAACTGTACATTCAGTAATTATTACAGAAAATAGTCTAATGATAGAAAATATAAAATACAGTTTGTTCTGAAACATTTTCATATGAAAATGATGATATATGCAATTGAAAACATTTCAGAATAAATTATTCTGTATTCATCATCATTGACTGTTATTTTTCTGATAATATTTTCTTTTTGTAAAAGTTTTGTGGGAGTTTGCAAATGCATAGTATAAAAATTGAATCATATAATATGAAACTTAGTGCCAGTTTTTATAGAATTTATTATAATTTATTACAAGCAATCTGTATTTTGCAATCATTTCACATTAAATGATAGATATTCTAATATGAAAATTTTGGCATTGAAAAAATAAATTGATATCCAAACTAATAGAAAAAATTTGTTTTCAATAGTGAAGAACTATTAAAAACAAATTTTTTCATATCAAAAATATGAAAAAATTCAGATGATAAAATATTCATTTTCCATTAAGGAAAACTTAAGAAGCCTCAGCAGCCTACATAAAATGCTATGTTACAATCACATTATATCCAGGTTTTCTTTATTGTGAAGCATGTTATAGTATGGCTCTGCTATATTAATGTTTAGTATATTAGCATAGAGAATTTCCTCTACGTACTTAATTTATTTTTAACAGTTTAATCATATTTTGATTTATTAAAAGTAATTTTCAATGGAACATAGAATTAATTGATCAATTGCTGAAACTGACTAGATCAGTGGTTCTTAGCCTGTTGATAAATGGGTACCATCAAACTCAAAATTCAAAAATTTCAATACCACCAACAAAAATATTTCTCATATACAAATAGGAAGTTAAAATTATGCACGTTCCACTAGTCATGTCACGTGTACTACAGGTGAGAACCACTGGACTAGATAATTAAAGATTTAATAATCATTCTAATTATATATTTTTCAAATTAATATATTAACTTTGATAGTAATATAACAATATTTAATTTGAATATAATACATATTATTGAAAAATTATTATTTTTTTCTATTTTAGAACTACTACAAATGCATCACCTACAAAACAAAACGATTCAAAAATTATTATTTATTGTGTTTTCATTATTCTTTATAAAAAGTTGAGATTATATTTGCATAATTTAAAATTCAAATGCGAAGAACTGTGACCATACAATAAACTCCATTAAAAATCCGGTTAGGTTATCTTGAATTATGCTGCGGAATCGCACGAAGAATATATTTGGCTGCGACCACTTGTAGAGCCCATCACAGGCTGGCCAATACCCATAACATTCAACCGGAAGATTGAAGAAAATGGGTTCAATGTGTTAGGCCCCGATCCAGCCTTTAAAACGAGGTGCAAACCTGGGTTCTCCGAGTTGTTAAGTGACTGCTTTACCACTCGGCTATTCGGCCAATTCTAAAATCAGGAAATTTTAGCAATCTTGTATATGCATCTGTAACTACTATAAGAATTTATTACTACCATGATCGGTGATTTATCTTTTCTCATTTGCGTTTATTTCGTTAATGAAAACAGATAAATCATCTGGTTTAGATGGTCTTACAATAAAGTTGATTCCCTTAACAAGAAGAAAAACATTCTAGTTACTATTTTTAATATTTCCGTCCTGCTGGAATACAGCTAATGTTCCCATCCTCAAAGTGAGGGTAGTGACGCCTGTGACCCAGAGTTATAGGCTAATCTGATTATTGCCGTAACTCTGTAAGATTTTGGATAAATTAATTATAAAAGTCATATGCATTGGATAAATAATAATAATGATTTATCTGATCGCCAGTTTGATTTTAGAGAAGATAGTTCGATTTAGACCGCCATTCATAAAGTAATTAATACACTTTCAGAGAGGAGGAACAATTTTGTTTGGAAGGTAGCTATTAGCCTTGACATTGAAACCGCTTGACATTTTGGTCTAAACTTCTGCTGCAGGTCTGCAAGTACAATTGCTCTAATACTCTAAAATACTCGATGACGATTTCGCTAATCTCACTACGCAAATTGAATATAGTAACTTCATTGTTTGTAGGAAAGTTACTCGTGGATATTCTCAAGTGTCTTACTCGGAGGACTCTCCTTGATGATCGCTTGAGCCAAAGCTGTAATTGTTCGCCTCTAGACTGGTGGTCAGTAATCTGATACTGGGGAGGAATTTCAGCTTTATCACGGTATCTTCTAAAGATAAAAACGTTAACGTCAACCCCCGTTAATGTGTCCCCATTGCACTGTCTCCTCCTCGCCTCATCAATATTTCGATCATTCGTTTTCGTTTTGTTGATGATGGGAAATGGTTAAATCCGTGGGACGGAGGTGAGTGATATACTCTTCCCTCGTTAGGTGCAATATTCCTTATCATCTGGCTTTTTTGCGGGGATGAAATTATAGAAGAGCAGTGATGTACTATCATATTCCCGAGTATTGTGGGCCTTGTAAATCTGCAATGTTCGCGAATTTCAAATCTCATATGATCGCTTACGCAGACATTATCTTAATTATCTCGGAAAACGAGAAAGGATCTCGAAATTAAATATAATGATTTTCTCGGAAAAATCGTTAACTGAGATGCAGAAAATAAACTAAATTTTAATTCATTAAAAGTGGTTCTATTTTCCAAATGTGGATCCACCAGATTTCCAACTAATACCAGGCTTTCGCTCAGAAGGTCCAGGATTGTGTCCAGATCCCATACCTCAGATTTTATTGGGGGGTCTGGGCATGATCCATCATTCCCATTTTCCTCAGTCCAGCTGATACAACAATATTTTGTATTTTTATCATCTCTTTTCTTTGTTGTTTTATATATCTGTATTAGGATTTCCAGGCGAGAATTCCTTCCCTCCCATTCCCGGGAAATTTTTTTTTCCCGTTCCCGAATCCCTAGGAAAGTTTGTCGGGAAATCGGGAAAATCGGCTCCTACAATCCAGTATTACCCATAATGGGAAATAAACGTACTATTCACAATAAATCTTTGACATTTTCCCTCAATAACATTGTTATAATGTGTTACAATATTAAACGCCACTAGAAATACACGCGCGACACCAGAATCTGATTACACACACACTAATTTAAGCTCTTGTAAATCGAGCATATTTGATCATGGAGAACAGAAAATAGTTTGTGTTTATACAGAAAAATATTTATCTTCACGATCCAGGATTTGAATACAAAGTCATCTTCAGGTGAATTCATTAAGGAAATCTAAAGTATTTTACCTTAATATGACATTGTAATCAAATCCTGGGCTGTGAAAATAAATATTTCTCTGTGAAAACAAACTGTTTTTTTTCACGATAGTTTCCATAAAGTAACTGCCGATACTACCAACCACATTCGATCAGTTTGTTTGCGGCTGACGATTGTGTTATATGTTAGTACATTGCGTGATATACGTAAATTCTCACTGTATACTATAAGTTTGGTTAAATAAAGTTTGAATTAATTACATTGTTTATATTTGAGAAAAACCTAATGTAACAGAAATTCCAGTCAAATGAATACCGTAGTGACCCCTGTTTAGCTCAGGGCAAGAGATGCACTAATCATGAAATTCCGGTCGATCGCCATTTAGGAAACTTTACTCATTTTTTGTGTCGATCTCTTATATATAGTAGTGTCTCGAATCCTCTAAAAGATTGCGCTGGGGCCACGAATCCCGCTTGCCCCACCTTCTCTACAGCTTTTATTAATTAATATTTACTGTTATAGCCATTATTAGAGATGATCAACGAAAATTAAATAAAACAGATTATTTCGGGAATTCTCGGAAAATAGGATTTTCCGTTCTCGATTCCCGAAGGTTCCAAAATGTCGGGAATTTGGAAACACTAATCTGTATTGTTAGCCTATTTGTATTTTGTAACTACTCCCCAAAGCTTCGTGGCACAAAGTCAATAAAGTTATGGTAAGTTTTGGATTGTGCTATGCCCGTTGCAACAAGTACAGCCAAAATTTAATAAAAAAAATTACTATCAGATATTAGCATTTTGCCCGGATCCGGTAAACAAAAAAAAAAAAAAAAAAAAAAAAAAAAAAAAAAAAAAAAAAAAAAAAAAAAAAAAAAAATTATTAAAAAAAAAAAAAAAAAAAACAACAATGTAAAATTCAATGTGTCATCGATACAAAATTTAAACAATCCGTTCTGAAAGAACTAAAATCGCCTATTTTCCGAATATGGCCTTTCTTTAGTATTTGGGATCCATTGGCTTTTGACGTAGAACTACATATTTCTTCGCGCTGGTTAGGGGTAATCTCGGGATCACGAATGCAACGAAACATGTAACAATTTAAATGCTTATATTTTCGAAACTAATAATCGTAATGTAATAAATAATACATCATTAGATATTAAATAGAGTTTTATTTATAAGTAAACAAGTTTCAACCCTCCACCCCTTAACCCTTTGATACAATAGCGTTAGAAAGTTAAGCTAAATTTCTTTATTTTGTTTTTTTTAAATATCGGGAGAATTTAGGAAAAATTACTATAAGAATTGACGAAAGCTGAAGAGTTAATATCAAAGGTTTCAAATGGATAACCCAGTACAAACATAAAGATATGAGAGCAGGTGGTATCACTGTATAGGAGAAGAATGGAGCCAGCACGATGGCAATGCTTAACACACTAACAAAAGTTGGTGGCGAATATGATAGACGATTTGCTACTATAGACAAATATGGAGACATATGCACAGCGGAAGCGATAATTGGCAATAAGAATTGTTGGTATCTGTTCATATAAATCCCAACATTTTGGAGAACAGAATTCTTTATTTCTCTCAGTTGCTTACAACTTCAACCTTGATAAAATAAGCTCAGAATTACATTAACTGAAGTCCTTCGCAGAATACTTCTATGTCGTAGAACTAGTGAGATACTGCTATGAAATAGTGTCAGTTGATGTAGTTTTTTGTGTCCATTGATATAACCAATAAATGATGTCACGATATCAATCACTGTGGCGACATGACTTCGTCATCGTGATGTGTCGGTAATTCTATGTAAGTCTGTCTATGATGTCATAGTGATATACATTGATAATTAAAGGGCACTAACTTGTAAGTATTAAGAAAGGTAAACCATATATTACCACTGCAAAGCTAGCATTAGTGCTAGCGATTGTCAAAAATATAAAATTTTCATTAAAAATGCAATCCTGTAGGATTAAACGATGCGCGTCGAAGTGCCCTTTAATGGCAGAACATCATACTAAATTTTATGAAAATTTTATTAATTGGTTCAAAAGTTATTAGGGATATACAGACAGACATGATGATGATATTATAATCCTTCTTTTTCTTCGAAAAGTAGACTAAAAAGTATTTAATATTTTTTTAACTCAAACGTGGAACAGAGAATGAAGATCCTTCAATGAAATTTTATATTATGAAAAAAATACATGAATTATTTAAAGAAATTGTTAAAAAATTGAAGAGAAAGGAGAATTATGCCCAATCATCATTTTAAAGTATTACTTTCTGAATTATAAATTCTGTTGGATGGATAGAAGAAACTGTGTTGTTTTTAATAGTCAGAAAAAATATCCTGGATTATAAAAATCATTGAATAATTTCAATCAATCTTCATAAAAACGGAATAAATTTTACCATTATTTTAGTAGCCTATATGTATTTATTACTGAAACTTAAAATGAAAATTAGTAATTAATTGACTATATTATTTCAAATACAGTATTTACATAATTACAAGAATCCCTTGATTAGTGCGGGTTTGAATAATGCGATTTTGATTAGTGCGCAAATGCGATTTTGATTAAATTTGAAACTATCCCTTAATATATGCGGTGCAGATTTGATTAGTGCGCTTCAACAAGTGCGATTTTTTTTTTTTTTTATGCATTTATATTTTAGAAATTTTGTTTTTCTTATATGAAAATAATAATTATCTTGTGTATATTGTAAGTAAATCTAATTTAGAAAATATAAAAATTTTTTCAGAAATGAATTTGTAAATTTTGTTTTTCTTGAATATTAAAATTTATTAAGATTTTATATTCCACAATTTCAGTAATAAAATATAAAAGTGTATTAATTAAAATTTAAATCAATTATACTTTAGTTTCAATAGTTTTGTTTCACTTACCTTAAAGTAGTAGCAAGTCTCTCTGCTGGAGAAATTGGATATCTATGATTAGGTTTATGCACCATTTATTATACTGTATATGAGATTTAATATAATATCAAAATTTGCTTTAGTCATCCTGAAATGGCAATAAAATGCTATTAATTTAAGAATTTTTGGTTCAACTTATAATTATATGATATGCTTGTTTACCTAAAATATTTGAAGTGATATTCAGGATCTCTTTCCCTTAACTCCTGAACTAGATGATGGTATTCGCCATAAATTCTCCTTTTCTCAAAGATCGGTCGAACATACAAATTTCTTTTTCTTTTCTTTAATAGTTTCTTTAATAATAAAATAGCTGCTAACGAACGACGTTTATGAGCGTCCATATTTGAATGGATGATACTATTCGCATGCGCAGATTTGACTACAACGACGTTCAACTATAAACAAGCAAATTAGAACGCAGCGTAGCAGACGTTCTAGCCGCTAACCAAACGCTAGCTACGTCGGACTATAAACAAGCCTTTAGGGTACGGCCAGGTTGGTAAGCGCGTAGCGAAAAGCAACATACGACTAGCGACAGAAAGTTTAGTAGCTGGCGACATCCTGGTCATACTGATACGCGGCTTGCTCGACTTCAATCGCCATAATGGTATTATCAAGAAAATTACGACTCTTTCTTCTTTCGGATGATGATTTTCATCAATCCTTCTACGCAAATATACATTAATTTATTTAAATATAAGATTTTTATAAATTTACAAGTTACTGTATTTACCAGATATACCACAAGCATTTCCCATTTCCCTCCAAAATTTATCGGTAATGTTTCTATTTTTAAATTTTTTGTGTCTTGCCATAATACAGGTCTGCTTTGAACTTCTGAAATCAAAAGTTCTCTATTAATGCTGCTGGAATTCATTACTTAAGTTCCACAAGAACAGAGTTGTCACCTCCGTTTGTCGCGCAAATTCAAACATATTTGAATTCTGAGCGAGTCGTTCAAGCGTTTAGCGATTGGACACAATCACTTTACGTCAGTCTGACCAGTTCAAGGAAAACCTGTATGTTTGAAATTGACTTATTTTGCCAGCTGCAAAAGAATCGCTCTGTCACTTACCAGCCTGGCCGTACCCTTATACGTTCTTTAATAGACCCATTTGCTTTTCTTCTGCGCCAGCGGGTTGTGCACACCCCATTGTCCGTTTGATGTCTGTTTTTGCTTCCGTCTTAAGCTTGGATTCCACATCGCCAGAAACAGCAAACAGACAAGAGAAACAGAACAAGTTGCACTTATCTGTCTTCTGCTCTACTTTGTTTCCACTACAGCAGAAATTCGAAACAGTTTTCAAAGTCCCTAGATCACCGCATTCCGCCGCCATTTTACATCCTCTGCTGATCGATAATCACGGGTAATTTTGTGAAAAGTAAACCATAATACTACCGGGTGATTTTGAGCACCGTACCACCCTTTTTTCTCGGAAACGCGATGAGATAGGTAGTAGGGGAAAAATTTTTATTACCAAAGTATACCTGAAGAATCGAATGGGCCTGATAAATATTTTGTGGGTCCATCGGAAGGAGGAGCACATGAGGTCAACTTTGAAATCTCCAATGGAAACCAATGCCGATTTTGACATAATTGGATAGAACTGTGAAAAACAATTCTGTTTTGAAAATTTTTTAATATCACTTGCGGACTCTGAGATATCACGAAAAAAAGATGCCGTTGCATGTATCGCCGATTAGGTTATTCAAGCAGTTAGAAGAATAAAAATCAGACAGAGGGCATCTGTGTACATTGCCAAACATTATTGTGCATCTTTGTACATTGCCAAACATTATTGAAGCAGCAAAGAGCAGTAATATCAAGATTCAAGGCGAATTCTGGTACTCGGTGGTAGCACTCGAACTGCAGGTATGACAAGTCTCGCCATCACAGTTCAGCATGGAGCCATACTCAAGAACAGGGTTTCTGGACTTGTTTCAGCCTTTATGAGCACCATGATGTACACAGATGCCCTCTGTCAGATTCTTCCTTTTATTATAGAAAGTACACAAATGCCCTATGTCAGATTCTTCTTTTTATTATTGCTTGAATAGCTCCATCACGCGGTACATGCGGGGCATCTTTTTTGTGATATCTCAGAATCCGTAAGTGATATTAAAAAACTTTCAAGTTATTTGTTTTTCACAGTTCTATCCAATTATGCCAAAATCGGATTGTTTAGAGATTTCAAAGTTGACCTCTTGTGCCCCTACTTTCGATGGGCCCACGAAATTTTTGTCATGCTCATTCGATTCTTCAGGTATACTTTGATAATCAAAATTTTTACACCTACTTCCTATCTCATCGCGTTTCCGAGAAAAAAGGGTGGTATGGGTGCTCAAAATCACCCGGTATATATATTTTTCTAATATTGTATTTATAAATTAGAAACGAAATATAGTATTATGGTTGACTTTTCACAAAATTACCCGTGATTATCGATCGGCAGAGGAAGTAAAATGGCGACGGAATGCGCTTATCTAGGGACTTGTCAAAACTGTTTCGAATTTCTGCTGTAGTGGAAACAAAGTAGAGCAGAAGACAAACAATTGCAACTTATTCTGCTTCAGTTATCTGTTTGCTGTTTCTGGTGATGTGGAATCCAAGCTTAAAGCTTGGATTCCACATCAGAATTTTAATTCTGATGTGGAATCCAAGCTTAAAGCTTGGATTCCACATCAGAATTTACTGCAGAAACAAACAATTGCAACTTATTCTGCTTCAGTTATCTGTTTGCTGTTTCTGGTGATGTGGAATCCAAGCTTAAAGCTTGGATTCCACATCAGAATTTACTGCAGAAACAAACAACATTTTTCATCGTTAATAAACGATTCGTATTATTCTCGTCATTACCGTTCTTTTTATGCTTATTTCGGCAGAGACCTGGCATCTGCTGCATACGACTGCCCACTGTTGCAATGCTACCAGTCGCTTTAATATGCCGTACTGCTTTTTCTCTAATCTCGACAGAACTACTAGTAAGGTAAGCCTTTTCCCACCGTGGACAGGGCAAATGTAAAATGGCCGCACGTCGACGGTCGATATCGGCCACTGAACATTGTCGTAAGCTGCCTTGTCTTCAAAATTTCGGTGGTCGACATCATATTCTTCTTTATCGTGCTCCGGCGGAGCATTTTTTACTAGTGCTTTTGCACTCGATATATTTGCTTCGATATTTTTTGAATATCAATTGTTTTTCTTTCGACTTTTTTAAGTATCGAGAGAAATTTTACATTTTATAAAAAATGTTTTTTAAACATAAAAAAGAATATTATTTTTTGTAATCTTTTTAATAAAAATATTAATAATTGCATATTGCTATTATTCAAAAGGAATGATTATTCATGCATAAATCATTCTGAAGCTATATATGAATTTCAATTAATTTTACAATAATTTTCCAAAAATGTGTTACAACTATGCAAAAAGTTCTGCACCAGATGGAAGTTTTGTTTATCTTGAAGAAATTTTAACGTACTGCACAGTATGAAAAACGGCATAAAACAGGAAGTATCAGCGGTATCAGCCATATTTATTTTTAATTTTTGAAGAAATTTTAACGTACTGTACAGTATGAAAAACGGCATAAAACAGGAAGTATCAGCGGTATCAGCCATATTTATTTTTAAAAATACTTTTCTTCTCATTTCTATTATTAAAAAATACGCGATATAAGTGAATGCTGATATTTAAATATATTCAAAAATAATTTATTGAATGCTTCACAAATAAGATCGATCTACACATTCACGATCTTATTTGTAAAGCGATCAATAAATTATTTCTGAATATATTGTATCTAAATATGATAATGAATACTTGTACGTATCATCAGATAAGTATTTAAATTGGAATGTAGCTGATTTACATACCGATATTTATAATTGACAATTTATTAAATTCGATAATTCTGATGATTTAGAAATTTCGCAATGACAAATTTACAACAGATTTTGGACAACAGTTTTTGTATACCGGATGATCGTAAATGTAATTGTTGGCTTTCCAACTTTCGTCAATTGTAGTAAAATTTCCGTTGCATATTTTTGTTTTAATTATTTTATTATTTAAACTTTGTTAAATATTTTATTGAGATTCGGAATGATAGTAATTTTTAATGTTTTTTTGATATTCTTTTTCGAAAACCAAATTTTAATGTAGAGAAACGCATTGTGTTGCAACGTTTCAAGAAAACAATGCCGCACGGAAGTGCTTATGTGATATCATGAAATAGCCTTTCTTGTGCAACTGTTGTATTAGCACCTACAGTTGTGTGAGAGGAGATGAAATTTACCTTGCTGTACTGTATTGTACGCACATGCTAATTCAATACATGCACCAAGACGCGAAAAAAGTAACCAGTCAATAGAAATGATATTTATTTTCCAAATCTATGAATATAATTCATTGGGCAGATGTTAGGAGTACCTGATTCATAACATCTATTACTTTCTTGCTTTTTCTTCTTGAAAGTGTTTTATGGCCTATGAAGAGATGGTAAATATACGATTACTTTTTGCAATATAAGAAAATGAACAATGCTGTGCAAGCAAGTTCACTCTATTCACAAATCAATGTTATTAATTTATTTTAATGAATGTTTTATTATACTAATACCTGAAGATTGTGGATCGGCTTATATAAAATGATTTTTAATTTTTATCGATCTTTAAACTAAAATCGCGGGATCGACTTATACACGAGCCTTTAAGGTAATTTAGTGGAAATAGTAAATTTATTCGATGATAATATCTACAAATAAATTTTTCATCATTTGACTATCCAAATAAATGTGAGAAATCCATGTCCATACAAATGAATTTTTCAATGCTTATTGAAGAGCAGTTAACTAAATATAATGAAAGACAAGGAAGAAGGACAGAAGCTCCTTCTTCCTTGCCTCGTCTTCTGGTGAAAGAGACCAGCCCTCCTCATAGAGCCTCATCTCCTTCTGCAGATCCTTCAACTCCGTTGAATAGAACTGATATTCCGGAAGGATTAGAGCTCTAGGCCTTGACGCCTTAAATAGAGCGTTCATCCTGGATGGCCTGCTTCTGGCTACTGTAGAAAAACTCTCTATCTTCTTAATGTTGTAATTCTCCCCCTCCCAGGTGTAGCAGTCAAGGTTTCCATTCAGGGTATCACAGATCTTGAACTTATTCAGCTTCTCATTCATATCTTTGATTTTCTCCTGTCCAATCCTGATTATGTCCTCGATGTTGTCCTCTTCCTTGGAGTCCTCATTTATCTCAATCCCACTGGCTAGGATATCGGTAAGGATGAGGAGATACAAGCTCTCACATATCCTCACCCTGACCCTGAGATTCCTAGACGATCTATCCAACTGCTACATAAGGATATACAGGAAGAAAATAAGGGTAGGGCATCATTCTCTGCTCGTAAGATATTGAGGGAGTTTTCGGTGGTGATGGGGCCATTTGCTCCATTCTTCAGCGAGTATTCCAACCAGTCGCTCAGCCCAGGAGAAAGCGTCTATTTCCAGATATACTCTATGTACGAGAGCAGGACTCATCTGTTTCAGGGTGCAAAAAATCCGAACCTCATTGCATTGGTTATTATTAGGGTATACTGCATTGGTTTCCCGAAGATACCTGATGGCTACATCAGGCATCTTCGGGAAACCAATGCAATATCTTGAAATAAAAAAATTTTGTCATTAATTTTTTATAATTTTAGATTTCGTAATATAGAAAGAAAAGTTAGAAAAAATCAAAACACTATTTTTATTACTTATTCAATATGAATTTATGTTCCATTATATTAGTATATTCTTTATTAAGTTTTCGTAAATAATATAATAAAAGAATTAATAATATTTTGCCATAATAATTTAATTTTTATTACAAAATATAAGTATTTTCAATCTGAGTTAATTTTATTTTGTTTAAAATAAAGATTGCATACTCAATTTTCGCCTTAATATACTGTATACATATATGAAGTTTATTTTGTATAGTGCATTCATATTGGATTGCACTTCGTACATAATTGCTATGTTTAATAATTCATTTATCTCTGTTCCTACATATAATTAAGCACTGTTTTTATTGCACACAATAACGATAGGCTAAAATGTCGATTTTATTAGAAAAATGTATAATTTTCAATATTTAAATCAGGTGACACTGATGTATTAACGTAATGCAATATGCATAAAGAGAAATTGTTGAATAAAAATTTTATTTTATAATAGGAGTTTACGTCCATTAATTTCATTTACGAATAAACTTTTAATAAATGACTTTTAATCAACTGCAAAAGTTAAAAATAAATAAATATTTTTGATGTTTCAAAGAATAATATTTTAAAGGAATGATTAATTCAATAATTTATTATATTTCAGGCGAAAATAAATAATTAATAATTGTAATAATCATATTTTTATTTATTCGTTTAGAAGTACTCATTTTAAATTTTTTGTATCGATATTATAAACATTGATATTTTCTGAGCAAATATCGGATAATATCAATTCTTCATAAGAAAGTATCGAGTAGTATCGAGTGTCGATATTTTTCAATAATTGATGCATCCGTATTAAGTATTATGAGGTAATGTAATATTTCACGGATACAATTTATAACTATTAAGAATTAAATTTTATTATTATTAAATAAAGGAAAAAACAAATTTTTCTTAATTAAGAAAAAATATTAAAAATAGTTTCTTATATTTTCTTAGGTTATACAGAGTGGTTCTGAATTCATCATCAATATTTGGTGGGGAGGTAGGAAATAGGAAAAGAAGACTATTTCACATAGGAAAGCATGAGCGCAGATGTCATATAGTAGGGCAACATGAGCCCGGTTCAATGATGGAAAGAAAACAACATGAAAGTGGTAGGAAAAAAAACATTTATTTGTGTATCGTTTGTACAGAGGTACAAGAGGTGCTCGAAATTCTGACCATTTGCATGACTCACAACGATATAGCATGGACAACTGGACTTTCTGGAATATGCCCGTCATTTCCCGGATGTTTGCGGCGGCAACCGATATGCGTGCTACAAGGTCCATAGCACTGGCAACAGGGTCTTATACACCATGTTTTTCATCGCACCCCATAAAAGAAGTCGATTGGAGATAAATCCTTGTCGAATGCCGACTGGCTGCACACGTCAAACAGCTTTGCGCATAAATGGGAGCTGTGGACACAAAGTGCCTCCTACGCCGCCTTGCGTTTGTCTGCGCTCATGCTTCCCTATGTGAAATAGTCTTCTTTTCCTATTCTCTACCTCCCCACCAAATATTGATGATGAATTCAGAATCACCCTGTAGATAAAAATATAAACATACAAGTATTTAGCGAATTTAAAATAAATTCTTTATATTTTTCTGAATATCTAAAAGATATGCAATTTTTTATAATGCAATTATCTTTACTGAAATTAGGGATTATCTAATACGATGATAGTAATCCTACGGAGGAGCTCACAAAACCATTTGAATTTTCACCAACCATGAAAATATTTAATATCATATAGAATTTACGATTATGTATTATGGTATAATGTATATCTTTACTTTATATGCTATAATATTTCAGGAATTTCTATTTCTAATTAATTATTTGTAATCAGATAAATAATACTTTATTATTATTATATTATAAATAAATAAACTAAATTTAAAACACAATGTTATTTTTTCCTAGAGAGAAGAGAAAAAATGAAAAATTCTACAGATGCAGATGATGATAAAATACGCTTAATGGAATCGTCTGAGGAATAATGCAATTTTTTATAATGCAATTATAAAAAATTACTGAAATTAGGGATTATCTAATACGATGATAGTAATCCTACGGAGGAGCTCACAAAACCATTTGAATTTTCACCAACCATGAAAATATTTAATATTGTATACTGTAGCCTATTATCAATTACGATTTTATTTATAGAAAAATTGTCAAAACAGATTTTATAACATGTGGTTTTTAAATAATAGGAAATTATTAAGCATTTTAACCATACGTATTTTTATTATCTTTCATGATAGATATGTTTGGAAATTTCTTAATTACACAAGATTTACCATATGTATTTTTATTATCTTTCATGATAGATATGTTTGGAAATTTCTTAATTACACAAGATTTATTTCAGATAAACGGCAATAATACAATTTGGGATAATATTGCTGATAACAGTGGATTAACTGCAGCATTTCGAGTAATAACATCATGTTTAGTTAATAATTATTTATAAAAATCTATAACTTTAGGGATAATATTGCTGATAACAGTGGATTAACCGTAGCATTTCGAGTAATAACATTATGTTTAGTTAATAATTATTTATAAATATCTCTAACTTAACATATTAATTAAAAATTTATGATGGCAGGCATACGAAAAATATCTCAAAAAACATAGAAAAGAGCCCATGCTTCCTGGACTAGACTTTACTAATAAACAGATGTTCTTCATTGGATACGCTCAGGTATTTGGAATGTCTAATTATTTTCCTTTGTTTTAATTTTAAAATATCAATCAGTCTTAATCATATCTGATATTCTTTTCTACACTAAAAATTAAAATTGAAACTGGGAATCATATTCACATGAATTGAAAATAAAAAATTTAATTTTCAACACGGAAAAGAGCCTATGCTTCCTGGACTAGACTTTACTAATAAACAGATGTTTTTTATTGGATACGCTCAGGTATTTGGAATGTCTAATAATTTTCCTTTGTTTTAGTTTTAAGACGTCAATCAATCTTAATCATATCTGATATCTTTTCTACACTAAAAATTAAAATTAAAATTGGAATCATATTCATATGAATTGAAAATAAAAAATAAAAAAAATTCAATTTAAATATTTTAAAAATAAAATTTACTTATGAAATATTTTGATAATTTTGATATTAAACTATTAATACAGTCAGACTCTGTTAACACGCGGTAGTCGGAGTCTATGGTTACTAAACCGCGGGTTAAGTGAATTCCGAGTTACAGTATTAATATAAATTGAGCGATAATATAAGTTCCAACATTGATATGAATTATCTGTGGTGATTTGACCAATACAAAATGGGTGAACGTGCAGCTAATCTTACTGATCACGGGATTTATGACGAAGATGTCTAAGAGTGATATCACAAGCAATTGCTTATCAGGATTGCTTTCAAGGTAGCTATGGTAAGACCGAAGAAGACTCGCGTCTTACTGAACCACATGTTAACAGGATCCGACTCCATTGTTAAAAAAAACAAGCAAATAATATCAAATTTTCACATAGGTATGGTGCGAAGCAATAGAATCCCTGAAGGATACTTACGAACGTGATTCACACAGTCCTGGAAAATACAGGTAAGTTAGAAGATATCAAATTAAATTTAAATTCTTAATAAATAATTGTATTTTTTTTAGGATTATCGTTCCTTTGATGAATTCTCCAGATTTTTCTGAAGTTTTCAACTGTCCTTTAAATAGTTACATGAATCCTGAGCATAAGTGCAGAATGTGGGGATAGATTGTTATATTAAAGTTTTAATGGCATATGCGTATATAAAATATTTATTTACAATAGATTATTTTATAGTTTTCTGATTGAATATATTTTATGTATTGTAATTTAATGTAAATCTGTACAGATTCATTATATCATCAAATAATATAATATGATTGATTGTATCACATTTAGTGTTTCGAAATTCCCGATATTTTCGAATCTTCGGGAATCGAGAACAAGAAATCGTATTTCCCGATAATTCTTGAGAATTCCCGAAATAATCTTTTTTATTTAATTTTCGTTGATCATCTGTAAAATGGCCTATAACAGTTTATAAAAGTCGTAGAGAAGGTGGGGCAAGCGGGATTCGTGGGCTCTGCGCAATTTTTCAGAGGTTTCGAGACAACTCTATATGTAAAAGGTCTATGCAAAAAATGAGTATATAAAATTTTCTAAATGGAGATCGACCGGAATTTCATGACAAGTGCATATCATGCTTTGAGAGCTAAACAACGGTTAGTATGATATCATTTTGACTAGATTTCTGTTACATTTCAGTTTTCTCAAAATGTAAACAATGTAATTAATGCAAACTTTATTTAACCAAACTTATAGTATATTTGAGATTTTATGTATACCACACAATGTATTAGCATACATCACTATCATCTACCGCAAACAAATTGATCCGATGTAGTTGGTATCATTGGCAGTTACTTTATGGAAACTATTTATCGTGGAAAACAGAAATAATTTGTGTTTGTACAGAGACTCTGTTAACACAGCGGTAGTCGGGGTCCATGGTTACTAAACCGCGGATTAAGTGAATTGCGAGTTACAGTATTAATATAAATGAGCGATAATATAAGTTTCAACATTGATATGAATTTTCTGTGATGATTTGACCAATACAAAGTGGTTGATCGTAAAGCTAATCTCACTGATCACGAGATTTAATGACGATGTCTAGGATTGATATCACATTCAATTGCTTATCAAAGTAGCTATGGTAAAACCGCGTGTTAAGCAGACTCGCGTGTTACTAAACCGCATGTTAATGGGATCCGACTGTATTGTTAAAAAACAAGCAATTAATATCAAATTTTTACATAGATATGGTGCGAAGCAATAGAATCCATGAAGGATACTTACGAACTTGATTCACACAGTCCTGGAAAATACAGGTAAGTTAGCAGATGTCAATCATACAAATTATATTTAAATTCTTAATATATAAAAATGTATATTTTCAGGATGATCGTTCCTTTGATGAATTCTCCAGAATTTTCTGAAGTTTTCAACTGTCCTTTAAACAGTTATATGAATCCTGAGAATAAGTGCAGAATGTGGGGATAGATTGTTATATTAAAGTAAAATTTTAATGGCATATGCCCATTTAAATATTTATTTACAATAGATTATTTTATAGTTTTCTGATTGAATATATTTTATGTACTATAATTTAATGTAAATCTGTACAGATTCATTATATCATCATATAATATAATATGATTGATTATATCACATGTATATAATATATAGATGGTATACAACTTTAGTCTACAAATACTATATTTTAAACACAATGTGATAATAAAATATATATTATATTGTAAATATATTATATTGTTTAAATATTATTCTTGTTGTTATGCTTTAGAGTAAAATGATCAGAATAGAAAAGTAAATATTTTATTCCAATATATTAGTTTTATTTGTTGTATTAAAACTATTAAATGTGATAAATAAATAAAGTTTTTAATTTCTTTAAAGTTTTTAGGGCTGGGAGAATGGTCCTCCGAAGTGAGTGAATTTAACTGCATAGTTGTGCGTAATCAGATATCAGGTTCGGGGAATGTGATCTACATAAGAGAGTAGATCGCCAAATAACATTTATAGAATAGTATAGTAACATTTATAGTTGTATAGTATAGAAAAATTGCTCGCATATTAAAAAACCTTGAACACCACTGATAAGTCTTACAAGCTACTCTTCAAGTTTTAAGGAAATTTGAATTAAATAAAACAATCATAAGAAATTAATATTAGTCATACCCAATTATTATAACTATAAATATTAGCAACATACATTAGTACTTTTAAATTAAAAGAATAGTTATTGTATTCATACATTAAGCCTATTAAAATTATCCATAAAATTATATTATAATCAGTTTTTGGAACATATTTTTTAATTTATATCGAACCTTGTATGTTAAAGGAACTAATTGTAAAATTTGTTTCGAACTAAGCGAATAAATGTTTTGCAACATACTGTATTTTAAATGTTTTTAATAATATAATCACTTTCTGTGTATTAATTTATATCGAACCTTGTATGTTAAAGGAATTAATTGTAAAATTTGTTTCGAACTAAGCAAATAAATGTTTTGCAACATACTGTATTTTAAATGTTTTTAATAATATAATCACTTTCTGGAAAAATGTGATTTCAATAATACTTTGCTTTATTAATTTCTATTCAGTGGTAATAAACAATATTATTAGCTTACCTAATAAATTAAGCATGAATAAAATGTTTTTATTAGTTTGTTTTGTGTATCATATTCTTTACTTTTGACAAGAGCTGTGCAAGTAAATGCACTGGATGCGCCGTCCTCAAATTTACGATTTGATATAATCATCATCTTGCATGGACAACATATATAAAATATTGTGATAAAGACGTATATAATAAAGTCACAAGAGCTGTGCAAGTAAATGCACTGGATGCGCCGTCCCCAAATTTACGATTTGATATCATCATCATCTTGCATGGACAACATATATAAAATATTGTGATAAAGACGTATATAATAAAGTGCATGCAATTGTAGCAGCCATGCACTCTTAAGGCGGATTCCCACTTGAGCTGCGCCACCGCGGGCTGATGAGTCACAAACGCTGATATGCCCAGTATTCGTTCCCATTCAATGATTCAATTAAGCGTTTGCAGTAAACAATTGACGACATCAGCCAATAGTGGTAAGAATAGGAATACGTCAACCACCAATCACCGCCATTGTTTAATTCGTTTAATACTAAGTACTTCTCTGATTGGCTAGTATCTGCAACTAGTCGATGTATAAAAGCGCAGACGTTGGGAGCTAGCAACGTCTACGTTTCTAACAAATGGCTGCAAGGTCAAGTTCCGTTGCTATGGAAACGAGCTCCTTTCTGCGTTTGCTGCAGACTTACCCCAAGTGGAAATCCGCCTTTAATCACATTACATTTGACGAATGTTTGTATTTGCAGACTGATTAATATAAATTTTTTTTTTCACAAAAACCACTCTAAGAATGTGTAATGTTAATTTCTAATATTTTCGGTAATTAATAATATAATAAAATTTTAATACAGTTTAATGAAAGTGTCCGCAGAATGAATACATATTTCAGAAGCAAAAAAAACATCATCATATAAAGGAATAAGCGTGTGGAGTCCATGTTTCTACGCATGTTTCTACGCAGGTTGTGGAGTCCTGCGAACTTCCGTGCCAGAGGTGTCACCGTTACTATTTTCTCACGCTTCGAATCTTTAATCGCGTCTTTTAAAAAACTAATTTCCAATCCCATTATAAATTTTGCTTTAAATTATCATAGTTTACTTCCTATTTATGTTCTTTTTATAAATTTTGCTTTAAATTATCATAGTTTACTTCCTATTTATGTTTGCATACTATCTTTTTGTTTTTTGACTTCAATTTCTGTCTTTTTCGATCGAAAAATGTTAACTGTTCCCCGGCTCGAAAGTTCAGTTTGAATTCGGCGCGTCGAGGCTATATAAACGTTGCATTTAAATAATAATTAATTTATTTCAGAATTTAAATAATATTTTATTTCAGAAATTATAATTTTTTTATTGTAATATAAAAATTATTATTATTACCTAAATAGCTGAATCGGTAAATCGAGTTTGTTAGTTGCCAATTTCATGTAAAGAAAATTTCAAAGTTTGGTCTGGAGGAAGAAAAAAACAAAAGCATTATATATAAGGTTATGCTAAATAAATGAAAAATCTCAAATTTGACAGATAAGAAACAAATTTCATTTTTAGTATATTTGGGCACATAACCAGGGGCTAACTAATAGGCAAATAAAGAAAAAGTTGGAAGAAAACAAAATTTCCAAGAGAATATGAGTCGTTGTTTGATTGCCTATTTGTATTAGACATTTATATTTACATTTAATATGTAACCAAATTAAGATGTTACAAGACTGATTGTAAACAACTGTTGTTGCTTTTTTTATTATATATGTTTTATTTTATTTACTTATAAACTGTGTGTCGGCCCAATGGCCGCCTGTTAAACCTTTCGCTTACCACACTGGAGGTCCGGGGTTCAAATCCGAGTCCTACACTTCCAGTTATTCAGGAGGGATCCGGGGCCGGCCGTTCCATCCTTCAATCATCCGGTTGACACGATAATGGATGTTGAGCCTGTGAAGGACTCTATAAGTGGCCACTAAGAGATATAGAATATCTCATGAGATATGACGTCTTAATCTATTTAACCTAACCTATCAAACCTAACTTTATAAATTTAATAAAATATTGTAATAATTATAGACATTAAACATAATAGAGTTTTATTTAATAGATTTTTGTCTCATATTAGATAAAGAACATCCCTTCATCCCCTTTGCATTAGGACTGCAAGTAACTGCACTCTCCAAGGATGTGAAAATAGGAGCTGCCCTGGGTCCATCGCATATTCCAAATTAGGTGCTAATTGTTAATTTTATATATTTTTCATCTTGATATAAACTTTCTATTATATACTTACATGATTATAATTATTTTATTACTTTAAATGTAAAAAAGGTATGTATTTATTTATTAGTCTTGTGTCGAAATAGGCAAAGGAACTGTGTGCCTACATTTTCTTTTCTGCATATTTTACGCTCCCTTTCTAAACATGGAAATTACTAAAGGGGCGGGGCCAGTTCCAACCACAGGCTATAGACACATCCGTGAAGGGAGGCCGGATGGTGAAGAACAGGGATCACAAGGCCGGGCCCAGTATCTTGAAAAAAACCTGGGATGCAAACACGGGTCCTCCTGCGTGGCACGCCGACAGCGTTACCACTCGGCTATCCGGCTGCCTGTATGCCTATATTTCTACATCAGAATTATGCAACATTTTTTTCTAACGGTAAACTCTTAATACAGATTATATAGAAATACCTACAATCATCAGGAATTAGTAATTGATATCGGTTTTGCATTATCTTCTCATTTTTGAAAAATGAAATTTATCTTCAAATATTTAAAGTAAAGTTCAAAATTAATTGGCCTGAGTAATAGGAAACAGGTTATTTCATAAGAAACGAATAGATATTATGATGAAGATGATGGTATTATTATGCGAAAAGAAGAAATCGAGTTTTTATTCTGAGAGAAATCATTTATTATAAATTTTCCCAGCGAATTTTCGTACTTAAATTAACAATACAGTAAAACCTCGATTTTACGGATTATAGGGGGCAAGACTAGTCCGTAAAATCGAAGTACGACCGGTTTCACGATTTTTCGGATATCAACCAATAGCAACTGGGTAAACAACATCCAATAAGAGCTGATGTAGCATACAGCTAATTGGTGAATATCAATTTGAGTTTCTACTCGCGGTCCAGCTGACTTTGACTTTTGACTACGGTTGGTGAATACGGCCATTACTATCCGACTCTGCAACCCTGGTTACTGTTGGTTGATTCGAAAAATCGTGAGATCGGTCGTGATCAACCTGCATGCTCTGTCGCAAGCCGCAAGTCGCAGTTGCAGTCGCAAGCCAGTGTAAATCCAGCCTAAGGATGGATTCACATTTGTCTGAGACCACGTATACGACTATGACCACGACTAACAACTTGCGATAGAACATGCTCATTGATTACGACCGGTTTCACGATTTTTCGAATATCAACCAATAGCAACTGGGTAAACAACATCCAATAAGAGCTGATGTAGCATACAGCTCATAATAGATGGCGAAATGTCTCCTTTTCCTATTGGCTACCGTAATGATATAGCCACTGCGACCACGACAATATTCACCAACTTGAATATTGTTGTTGTCACAATAAAGAGTCGGGAAGCAAGGCCTGATGGGATTGTTTCTATAGCAACAGTTGCTGTTGTGGTCGAGATCGTTGTCGCAAGACCAATGTGAATCCAGCCTAAGAGAATAGATCGCCAAATAACTTACAGTTAGTATAGAAAAATAGCTCGCATAGTAAAAAAACCTTGATCACCACTGATATATATGATGTGAACTTCAAGATAATCTTACAAGCTACTCTTCAATTTTAGAATAGATCGCCAAATAATTTACAGTTAGTATAGAAAAATAGCTCGCATAGTAAAAAAACCTTGAACACCACTGATATATATGATGTGAACTTCAAGATAATCTTACAAGCTACTCTTCAATTTTTAAAGAAATTTGAAGTAAATAAAACAATCATAAGAAATTAATTTTAGTCATACCTAATTATTATAACTACAAATATTAGCAACACACATTGGTAATTTTAAATTAAAGAATAATGATTGTAATCATACATTAAACCTATTAAAATTATCCATAAAATTATATTTATAATCAGTTTCTGGAATATATGCATTATAGTCTGTCCAAGTTAGTTGTGTGGGTTCAGACTGCGCATGCGGTTATTTAGACTGGTCTATTGTGTAAAAAAGGAACGTTTGTTGTTAAGTTGATGTGTAAACATCAGCTTAGAAAAAGAAAATTTATTTTTTACATTATATTAAAATTTATATAAAGGATTTTTCAAAAAGTAACAATTATTCAACCTATCTAAAAAAACTCAGGTAATTAGAATTCCCAGTTTTCCCACCCGTTCTGCATGTACACCCCTTTTTGTAAATGAACTCTGTTCCAGTTTGTGACGTTTTCCCACACAATTAAGTTGGACAGACTATAATTTATGTCGAATCTTGTATGTTAAAGGAAATAATTGTAAAATTTATTTCGAACTAGACGAATAAATGTTTTGTTATGTCGAATATTGTATGTTAAAGGAAATAATTGTAAAATTTATTTCGAACTAGACGAATAAATGTTTTGTAACATATTTTAAATTTTTATTATTAATATAATCGCTTTCTGGAAAAATGTGAATTCAATAATACTTGGCTTTATTGATTTCGATGCAGTGATAATAAACAATATTATTAGTTTACACAATAAATTAAGCATGAATGAAATGCTTTTAGTAGTTTGTTTTATATATTAACTTTAGCTTTCAACCAGGACCGTGCAAGTAGAAGAAGCACTGGATGCACCGCTCCCGATTTGACATGTTTACACAATAAATTAAGCATGAATGAAATGCTTTTAGTAGTTTTTTTTATATATTAACTTTAACTTTCAACCAGGACCGTGCAAGTAGAAGAAGCACTGGATGCACCGCTCCCGATTTGACATAATAGATTGATAATTTTGACTAAAAAAAGTTTTTAATTATATAAGTTTCTACAACACCTACGGAAGGATGTTGGTGAATAGGTTTTTTATATGTCCAAGGTCGTAGTAATTGATGAGACGATGTCTCAGTTGTGACGAAAAGATACGCTAGAACACCAGTAGCATCGTCCTGGGACATGTTGATAAAAAACATTCTCAAGCTTATCACAATAGTAACCATTTAATTAATACTATCCACTAAAA
Organism: Olivierus martensii; assembly: GCA_000484575.1. Taxonomy (NCBI): domain Eukaryota; kingdom Metazoa; phylum Arthropoda; class Arachnida; order Scorpiones; family Buthidae; genus Olivierus; species Olivierus martensii. Next base: position 58,236 of record AYEL01090680.1, read on the forward strand.
TGGAAAATTCAGTACACAAGGAAAATATTAATGAAGAAAAGTAAGCTTTATTCATTTTATTATTCATTCATAATTATATTTTCTTAACTTTTTACGGCAAAAATAATATAAAATTTATAATTTATGAAAATTTTCTTAACACTTATAGGAACGCATTTCCACCAAGTTTATATTTATATCTATAAATTAATGTAAAATTATAGATTTTGCTATTCAGAATTAAATTAATTTTTTATTTTGAATAAAAATTAATTTAATTTTGAATAGAAATTTATTACTATTCAGAATTAAATACGAATGCATTCATTTTGATAGAAAATTTATTTCTATGAAAATTAATATAGACGTATTTAATATTTAACAGTGATGAATTTTTAGTTTGTATTAAATTCCTACTTTAATCATAATAATCTCCGAAATTTAAAATTATATAAGAATTTAAAATAAAGAGATGCAAGTCAAAAATAATTAATTGAATTAAAGAAACGAAAAAAATTCCTTAAATGAATTCACTTTAAAAAATATAACACATCTCATTTTTTTATATTTATTATTATTACGAAATATATTTTCTATGCTTTTATTGTACAGTATTGCCAAAAATAAAAGATAAATAAATAAGAACTAAATAAATTCTAAGTTTTAAGTGAATAATTATTAACAATTGAGGGCAAGGATACATTTACGAGCTTCATTGTATGATTTGTTAATAACAAGGTTATGATAAAACTTATGTAATTATTACGTTAAATTCGTTAGTCTAGATTAATGAAGGTCATATGCATTCTTAGTAAATAATAAGCTACATAAATACACAATATCAAATGAAGTTTCGATAGTAAGGTGTTGTAGAAAAATTTCCTGAATAACTTCGATTAAATTCCTTTTTATTTTTTGTATAACTTTGTTTTTGAGGATTGTTTCGCTTTTCACTTCAGGTTGAATAGCAGAAACTGTAAATACTGTTATTACTTTTATTCCAGTCCGACTATTAAATTGCATATTATTAATTTTAAATATATTTTTATGGAATTAGTATAACTTGTTACAGCTAAATTATATATTTAATTTATATATATCTTTAAAAGTAAAATAAGATATAAAGTTATAAAACTAATATTACACTGAAAATTTTACAAAATTAATTGTTATTATTTTATCATTTAAAATTTTACTTATTAGATTAACAAACTGATAAGTAAAGGCATAGAAGGTAGCTATTTTGCTAAGATAAGGTTTTATATATACTGTTCTTTTGTCATAATCTAATGTAGATAATAACAAATAAATTGCCCTAAAATACGATACAACTCTTACGAAATAATTTATCCTCTTCCATTGTCTTATTTTTCTGTTTAGGAAACCGATTTAACCTCTACAGCAGGGATTCGACTTTTTACAAGAATGATTTTCTTCATCGACCTCCTTACATTTTACTCTATAATATACAGCATACAACATAATCATAATACAAATAATTGCACCTAAAAAATAACTTAAAGATAACAATTGGACTAAGAATATGAACAAAATTTAGAAAGAAATGGTTTATTATATTTATGTTTTATTATTTTTTGTAGAATACTATTATCATTTTTAATTTTACAAATATAAACAAGTTTTAAGAAACGAAATCACGTATTCTAATTGAATAAAAGTTCGATATTAATTAATGTGATGGCTGCGCTTGATGTATTGATGCAAATTTTTTAATATTTGGCATAAAATTGATTACTTTACTTAATTCTTAAATCACCTCGTTCAAAAATATTCAACCTGTTTCTTGTTTTCCGTAGTAAATTATTGACTTGACTAAGGCCTGCTTCCATCAGGCAAGAAGAGGGAAAAAGTCAATAATGCTGGTAACTTTTATTTGGGGATATTTTTCTCGGATAACTTTTAAATTCCAAAACTTAGCATACCTATGTGTATCAAATAAGACTTCTTGATCATCCTCCTTTAATGCAATCAACTCTTCTTGTATCATAATATTAAAATCCGATATATCACAGTGCAGCAGTTCTATGGTCCATGCTGGCACATTCAGATTTTCAATGTCTTGGAAGCGAACATCCTGGTTTTAATTTTGCAAGTGGCTTGTATACAACAATATACCTTCTGAGGAAATTCAATCCTTTTCAATAACGGAAAATAGCAAATTAAAAATTAATATATTTTAAAAATTATTATTGGTTTTTAAAATATATTAAATAATTTTAGTGTATTTTCCCTTTTATTTATTTCATATGATTTATTCCTTACTTTATTCCTTACTACATGATATACCTTTATATCAATAAACAATTAATTATCAATTTTATTAATAAATTTTTTGTAATCAATGGAATCTTGATCTTGATCATGTCGATCAATCGCCGGTGTATATTCGGCTATCGATCCCCAATAGACCCCTTGATCATCATTGACCCCGTTTAAAATTTAATCGACTCCCAGGGGTCAATACCGACACCATTGGGAACCCCTGCTCTAGACTCATTTCTTTATTATCATGATCATCCTAATTAATGAATGTGCATTCAGAAGTCTATCCTTTTACCAAGGCTGGAAACTGAAATGCAGAATATGCACAATAACTTTACAATAATGTAAAAATCCATTTCTAAAAAAAACAAAAAATAATAATAATAAAGATACTGTAGAATTATTTCTATTTACTTTTATTAGATTCTGAAAACGAGAAACAAAAAATTATATGAAATATTATTATTCTATGTTATGATAATAAGATGACGTTACAAGATTTGCTATTACGTTTTGAATGAAATACAGGTATCCCTCGTATAACACAGTAAATAGGTTCCTAAAAATCATCGTGTTGTGCGATCTTATAAGAGACCTACATCCAATATAAAAAGGAATGTTAATATGAAATAAAAAGGGGTTTTAACACCAATTAAAAATAAATAACTTCCTTTAATTACACATAAGAAAATTTTCAGAATATTAATACAGTGAAACCCCGATTTTGAAACTTTTCGGGGACCGGCCCGAAAAGTCGAACGAGCCGGGAAAACGCACGAAACCGGAAACTCTGATGACGTCATAATAAAAAAGTTATATAATTAAAACGTAGGAAGAGGGAAAGTTTTACATTGCATGTATAGGAAAATGCTCGGACTTCCGAAAATAGACGTTTAAAGCGGGAAAGTCGTACGATACGGGAACGCACGAGCGGGGTTTCACTGTAATACGAAACATAAAGATAGAAAAAATATATACGAAAGACCTTAAAAAACAATATACATAAAACAGAAGGTAAGAAAAAGTATATAGCCTATATAACATTCATTTAATAATTGCATATTCCTTACCATTGTTTCGTTAAAACGAAAACGCTTATTGTTTTTTCTTTAACAATATCAATTTCACTTTCTGAACTTATTTTCTGCATTTAAAGTTTGTGTATCTCTTCTCTCTACAAAATTTGTAAGTTAATCCGCTGCAACCTGCTAGAAAACAGTTGTTCCTTAATATATACCAGACCTGGGCAAATTTTATTTGAAATAACAAACAACAAATAATTTTTCAAATAATTGAATATTGCTAAATAAAAGATAACGTTATTTGAAGATAATCTGACTTTCAAATAATTTATTTGAAAATAAAAATTTATTTAAATAAATACGTTATTTGAAATAAAAATCCAAATACTTTTCCAAATAAAATTTCAAATAATATAGTATCATCTTTATAAAATAGTCTATTGGTGTGGACTAGTGTTGAACATCGATATAACCAACGAAAGGTAACATCGATGTTAGAAAACATCGGTCCCAAAAAACATCGATGTTTTTTGGATGCGTTGTCAGTAACAGCTGCATTGACATATTCTTCATTTATTTCCCAGTATTTTTATTAACTGCTTTAGTTTATTAGCTAGATACTCGCTAATATACTTTTCTTTCAATATAAAAACATTCAATGCTATATTGCATAAATTATTTTCCTCATCTATCAAACCTCAAGCTAATGTAACTCCTATTCTGGATGTCTGTCAATAAATCAGTTGTCAATTAGCAAAATTCTGTTTGAGCTATTGTTTGACTATGGATACCACATTACTTATATTTATTGGAAATTAATCTTTTAATCGTTAGTCGAGAAGGAATTTTGCTTACAAAAATGCTATTTTCTTTACGAAATGTTGAAATCTTCACGATCCAAATACTCAATGGCTTATTGCTTTTACACATCATAAATATAAAAGCTTGATTTACCTTATTTTCTGCTGATTCACCTAATTTGAACTCCTCAATGCTCTAAACGTCTCAGTATTTTTTTTTTGTTTCATTGTTTCTTTGTTTTCCTGGTAAACGATGATGCTTCGTCAATGTCTTAATAGCGGTTTTCTTCCTTCTGCAAGTCTACTTGAACTCCTCAATGTTCCTAAACGTCTCATATTTTTTTTTTTGTTTCATTGTTTCTTTGTTTTGCTGGTAAACGATGATGCTTCGTCAATGTCTTAATAGCGGTTTTCTTCCTTCTGCAAGTCTTTCTGAACTCCAATAAATTGTGAATGTTTGCTTTCAAGATGGCACCTTAATTCGTAGTATTACCATTAGTTTTCAGTTCTTTTGAATAATATATGCAAGTTGCAGAATTACTTTTATTTTTAGCAAAATGTTACCACAGAAAGGTTTTCGAGGCATACTATACTGAGAAACAAAGGTATAAAAACTTTGAAATAAAAAAAAGAAACCAAAAGCGTTTCGAATATTAATTCAGTGATGATAATAAACTGTCTCTCGTGATAAATATAAGCCTTAAAACAATATTGGCAGATGGATTGTTCGATTTTCCTAATGCAAAACTAAAAAATTAAATAAAAATCATCACCAATTATAAAAATCTCCATTTATAAAAATATTATTTAACCCAAACGCAATTCTACTATTTAAACAGAAAAAACATCGAACATCGATATCAAAACATCGAGTTCGATGTTCAAGATTAGTGTGGACCAGGGGTGGGCAAACTTTTGGGAGAAAGGGCCTTATTGAATCAATGATATATAGCCTAGGGCCTCACTTTCACAGCGATCCTTATACTTCACCATCTGATCCCCCTTCATGGATGTGGGTGTAGACCGTCTTTGGAAGTGATCCTGCCTTTTAGTAATTTATCTGATTGGAAAGGGGCATAAAACAAAATAGCAAAACAAATCTCCCAAAAACCTGCCTTCACCTAATAACTGTCTGAGGTAACAAAATTTTCATAGAAAATTATGTAGCCAAAATAAAAAGATCCTAAGAGGTGCATATGTTGACTAAGATATTATAAAAGGGTGACATGTTAAAATTAATCCAATTTTCTTAGTAGATCATTCTTTAGCCGTTATATGAATCATGGGTTTGAATAACGCCAGCAATTCGAAAAAAGTGAAACGCCATTTTCACAGATACTCGGCGGGATCAAAATTCTTTAAAATTATATATTAACGTTATAATTTAATCATTTTACATTTGAAACAATAATTAAAAACATACCTGTTTAGGAAATTGCATAAATGTTAAATACAAACATCGTGAAATTACGAAAGGTATTGAGTTAATTGATCGATAGAACGATTTTATTTGATTTTGAACGTATTTTGCAACCGATTTTTTACGCAATGATCTTTATTCTGGTTAACAGCTTAATCAAATCTATTTTTGTAAGAAATACGACATTGTACTGTATCTACAGTTTACCATATGAATTATTATTTATTACTTTTCTAGAAATTACATAAACTAAATTGCAGAGATATGAAACAGATTTGATATTTTCATTTTATTTATTGATAAAATTTTTGGCATTATAGCTATTAGTTGGCCCGCATGCGGCCCGCGGGCCACCCCTGGTGTGGACTGTGTAATATCGTATCGTCATAATTGTTGCATATTATATTATAATGAGAACACTGTACAGTGCGGATGTACAATGCTCAGCATGCGGCCCGCGGGCCGCGGTTTTCCCACCCCTGGTGTGGACTGTGTAATATCGTATCATCATAATTGTTGCATATTATATTATAATGAGAACACTGTACAGTGCGGATGTACAATGCTAATATACACTTTTCATTTTGCAATTGTTCATCATTAGCATTCATTATAAGCTTATTGTACACATTTTGCACATTGTATGCCTTATGTGCACTTTTGTACAATTATACACGGAATGCGCAAATTTTATATAACTGTAAATCTGTACCTGTATTATATATATTTTGTTAAAATGTATGTATTTCATGTACTTTCTGTACGACTGTATCAACTGGGCTATATAAATTGTACATTTTGTACAAATGTATACTATTGCGTAAATTTTATACTAATGTACTTTAGTACATCTATTGAGTATATTTTGTACAATTGTACAGTCGGTTGCATAAAGTTTTTACCTAAGCGGAAGGTGTTCGGCTTCCTTCCAATAGTTTATAGCAATGTGATTCATCAGTTCAGGCAAATCATCCGAACTCTCCGAGTATCGGATGATTCCATTAACTTTTGTCGTAGCAACGGGGGTGAGTAATTTTAATTGCACGGGTTAATTTTTTTGTCTGCAAGATGACTTTGGATGTTCTATAGGGAATTTTTGTTTTATTAATAATGAACTAATCTATTTTGTTATTAATGAAACAAAAATGGTGCATATTATCACTAATATTACATTCAAGAGATATTTTTCCATTCAAGAGATTGCAATCAAGAGATAAGTTGTTATACCACTCGTTATTGAATAAAACAAGAGTGACAAAGAGGTAAATTATAAATTAGATTCATTATACATTCAAGTATGTGTTTGATGAAAATGTTTCTCAGAAAGTGTTATTTGAAAATATTGCATTTCCTTTGATTGAAGATCTTATTCATGGTAAAAATGGTAAGTAAATATACAATATGTTTAAAAGGATATCCATATCCATAATAAATTATAAAAAATTTTATCTGTGATCCTAAATTAAATATTTGTTATAAAAATTTACAACTAAACATTCCTTCTTATATTATAACATTTTACTATTAAAACTTCAAATTCAGCTGAATAAATAAATTACAACAGTTAAATTTTAATCAAAACATTTTCAACTATTCATTTCTGTCATTTAATTCTGTACAGAGTGAACAATGGCATCATTTATTAGCAAAAAAAAAAATTATTTCATAAAATATTTAATAAATGTTCTTTTTATATGCATATTCAAAAATTTGAGCAGAAATCTATTGATTAGTAGAGATTTCAAATTTTGAAATTATTCTTTCCAATTATTGACATATTATATAATTGTTTGATTCATAATAATTCATGTAAACACATAAATCAATAAGATTCAGTTTTTCAATTATCAGTTATTTATATATAATTCTAAGTAAAAATTTGTAAAATATAAAAATTTTAAACTTAATATGATTTTGATTTTATAATATTAAAGAATCTTAATTGCCAGTTATATAATTGTAAACAATAAAAAAATTAAATAATGTTTTAAAAAAGCATATAAATACAATCACGTCTGGATTCTGTTATTCTGGGAATATGGTGGATTCTGTTACAGTGAAAATATTTTTGTTTATCCCAATCCACATATATTTTCATGTATGCTAATAATTTCAACTATAATGAACACAAAAATGAACTTTCAAAAAATAATATCGTTCTAACATTATAATTCTGAAAAAATTGTTGTTGTTTAATTCATGGATTGCCAAATGTCATTTTCTTCGTATGTTACATGTCATTACTATGCCAATAAATTACTAATTACATTAGAAAAGAAAGACTTTCAGTTTTAAATTTAATTATGTCATAACATAGGATGTCTAGTGTTAAAATTATTTAATATTTCAATAAAATGAATGATTTATGTACAATTTATTAAAGTATGTATTAAAATAAGAATATAAAATTTAAAATAAATATTATTTTATCATTAATTACAGATAATTTTCTTTAGAAATATAAAATAAATACAGGTGTCCCTTGTTATACTCGATCTCACTTTACGTGTTTTCACTATAATGCGATTTTAAAAAGTAAATTAATTTTTTAAATTAAAAAAATTTCGTTTAAAAATTGTCTCATGTACATAACATATAGACAAATTGGATGAACTGCTCAAGTCCCACGTATCAGAGCTCAATAATTGGTGGCCGGATGACTGAGTGGTAATATGTTGGCATGCCGCACAGGAGGACCTGGGTCTGGTTCCGGATTTTTTTGGGGTACTGGGCCTGGCTCGGTGATCCCCATCCTTCACCATCCGGTTCCCCTCCGTGTTGTGGGTACAGCCTGTGGTCGGAACTGGCCCCACCCCCTTAGTAATCTCCCTGATTGGAAAGGGAGTGTAAAATATGAAAAAAAAAAAAACTCAATAATGAAGAACTTCTGGAAATGGAAAACAACATAAATAATGATGTTTTCCATTTCCAGAAATCAGGACCTCTTTGTTACTGAGGTCATCAAATAGCTTACAACAAAACAAATCACTGAATTTTTTAAACACATTGACAATACCATCAGAATAATTGAAGAAAATGATTCTAATGAGACTAGAAGTGCCAAAGTTGAGATAGAAATTCAGAATTTTGGCTTGCTACAAAAAGCTATAATATAGAGAGGAAGAATCTTGACTATTTCATTAATTGAGTCTCGACTGTTTCATTAAAAAGTTGAAGATCATCAGCCTATCATTCCAAGGACCACAAGAGAGCAAGAGAGAGATGATCTAGACTCATCAGATCCAATCCATTCATCATTGGATTGAAGACTGTCAGAAGTATATGGTGTTTAGGTGTTTATGACATTGTATTAATTAAATTAATTCATCCAACCATTCATTCATTAAAATTTATATATTTTGATTATAGGTTAGATTAGGTTAAGCCGCCATATCCTCATGGGATATTCTTTATCTGGTGGCGGCCACTTACAGAGCCCATCACAGGCTAGCCAACACCCATGATGGGGTCAACCGGATGGTTGAAGGATGGGGTTCACGAGCCGGGCCCTGGACCTTTCCTGAAAATATGGAGATATGGGACCCGGATCCTCTGGGGTAGTAAGCCAAAGCTTTACCACGTGGCCGTATTTTGATTATAAGTTTATTCATTTGTTAAAATTTCTTTTGTTCATGAGTAAAGTTTTCATTATTTTTTAAATCCTGAAGAAACTCCTATCTCTATCTCACCCATGCTAAGTTCAACTCACTTTATGCGATTTTGTGTTACATGATTATTTCGTGGAGCCAATTAATTGCGTAAAGAGAGGGACACTTGTACTGTAATAATAATGAAATTAAACATATGATTTATTTGATCAAAGCTATATAAAGCATCAAATTTTAGCCAATAAAAACTACCACTGTTATTATAAAATTAGGAAACTAGGCTAATATCATTTAATTTCAATAAAAAAAAAATGAATTTTTTATGATGAAAAATTGCTTACAGATGTTTATGAACTTTTAATTAATAAAATATTAATGTATTTGATTAAAATTGGTATATATATTTTCTATACTGAACAATAATATTTCATTTTCAAAAAGATTTTTACGATAATAATAAATAATGGATTGAGAGTAGATTAGTAATCGAATGTAATTGCCATACTTGAGAGAAGCATCATTTTGGTTATAGTGAATTTTAGACATAATGAAATATCAGAGTCCTTGGAAGTATCAGGGTTCTTCATTGTAATTGGAGTCTCATATACAGTGGATTCCGCTTAATTGGGACACGTCGGGCCAAGCCATTTTGTCCTAATTAAGCGGCTGTCCCAATTAAATGAAGTAATAATAAATTCTAAAATAAATTATGTAATTCGTAGGTAAATAAACAATAGGTAAAAAATAATAATAATTAGGCACCTATTTTAATGATTTATTAAAATAGGTGCCTAATTATTAGTTTTTTGAAAATAATAATAATTAGGCACCTATTTTAATGATTTATTAAAATAGGTACCTAATTATTAGTTTTTTCAATTAAGCGAAAAGTTGTCCCAATTAAGCATTTAAATTATGTATTAGTTTATTAGTTTGGTTTCTGTTCTTTGAGATTTGTCCCAATTAAGCGGAATCCACTGTATATATTTTTATTTAAAATAAAAGATTATAGATTTAGAAAATGTCAAAACTATTTTTTCATTATGAAGAATGCTTCTTGATTTATGTAAAATTTATGTTTTTATAATGTTAATATATATTGAATTTATCTATTTAAATTATTACATTGTTGTTATATTAATAAAATTAAAAATTTTGTGATGTAAGTACAAGTAATCCTTGATTTTGATAAGGTTTGGTTTGAACCACATCATCATACATCTGAAGTTAGAAATAACATAAATTTTTGGATTTTTCCACTACTAATTTTTATTAAGACACTATGTTATCATAATAAACTTAATAAACACAAAAACTATAAGAACTAAACACTAAAAGGATAATTTTAGTACATTAAACCATTGCATATGAATTTATACACATATGAATTGACTGATCACAGAATTTATTAAATACATTACTGTTGTAAGTTGATGGCATCCTAACTTGAAAATTACCATTATATCTTATCTACAAGGCAAGGTATAGGATATGGTGATGTAATATAATACCTATGTACAAATTATATCATATTATAATTTTTATGACATAAATTAACTTTCATATCAATAGTAAAATTATTGATAGTGATATTAACTATTGTTAAAATACTATGATATATAATTCGAATACTGTGCTGTGCATTAAATTAGCTGATATAGATGATTTAAAAAATATTTTTGCATATTAAACTCTATAAAAATTTTTATCATGCAAAAATATATTACATTTTACATTAAATCAAATTTATGTTGGTAGCACCTATAATAAAATTCGAATACTGTGCTGTGCATTAAATTAACTGATATAGATGATTTAAAAAATATTTTTGCATATTAAAATCTATAAAAAATTTTAACATGCAAAAATATATTACATTTTACATTAAATCAAATTTATGTTGGTAGCACCTATAATTGATTGTTTTCTATGTATATTAGAACTTTTATAATTACTGGTAGTTCCCTGCATTTATGAGAAAACTAAGTAAGAACTTATAAACCATTAATCAATTTCCCATAGACATAATGTTAAAAGCTGGAGTTTCATTCTCAACAAAGAAATTTGACCATAATAAAATTAAGTAAAGGTCAACAAAATCAATAATATATAGTTAAACAATTATTTATTTATCTGAATAAATGAAAACATAGCCTTTAAAATTATTATAACATTATTTAAAATTATTTATGTCATATTAATGTTAAAGAATTTTATTCTTCATTATTGGCAGATAAGTATATGAGCTTTAATGCAAATGAAATCGCTAGATAGCTGTGTGGTAAAGCTGTGACTTACCGCCTTGTAGGATCTGGATCTCAAATCTTCAGTTTTTCAGGGGGGGTTCAGGCCCAACCTATTGCATCTCCATCCATGATGAGGTCAACCATTTAGTTGATCCCATCATGGATGTTGGCCAGTCGGTGATGGGTTCTATAAGTGGCTTCTGCCAGATACAGTTTATCCCTTGTACAGGCTAACTAACTAATTGATACAAATGAATTACTATCTTAAGCACAATCCAGGAATAGAAATTATTTTCATAATATGCCAATAAAACCAGAGGGCACACTACATTGCTTCATGGCTGCCATTTTGAATTTTCTGATTTTGAAGTAGATAAGGAGTTTGCTACGAAATCAATTGTATTATATTTTATAGTTATATAAGTGGATTTAAATGTCATTTTATAAATGTTTACAATTTATTATTGCAATTAATATTCATATTTTTGATTTTTTTGAATACTTCATATTTGAAAAAACTCCTAAACTGAGAACTACTTGCATATCATTGAATCAAAGAGTAAAAATTTTCAATAAAATGGCAAACTCCCTTTACTATCACTCATAACTTCCTTACACTCTTAAATCCATTGAATACTTCATATTTGAAAAAACTCCTAAACTGAGAACTATTTGCATATCATTGAATCAAAGAGTAAAAATTTTAAATAAAATGGCAAACTCCCTTTACTATCACTCATAACTTCCTTACACTCTTAAATCCATTCTAAAATGTTAAAATTTTTTATATTATCTTTTTGGAATTGTTTTTTCTTTTTATTTAAATACAGTAAAACCTCGATTTTACGGAAGTTTATCCCTTGTACTGTATATGTGGCTTAGGCTAACTAACTAATTGATACAAATGAATTACTATCTTAAGCACAATCCAGGAATAGAACTAATCAATAATATCATCTACAAAACCAATAATCTTTCATTTATAGTTCATTACTTATTCTATGTATCATTAAGTACTAATTATTATTTCAGTTTATATTCAAACTTAAGTTATTATAATATAAGTTAGATTAAATAAAGTATTAAATAAAGTGATAATAAAATGGCAATTATTAACAATATACTGTAGGTATAATAATAAAAAAATAAAAAATTGCACTACAAAGAACCAAACGGAAATCTAGAAAAATGTGTGTAAAATATTAGTTAGCAGGATGAGAAAAGTAAGAAGAAAATTCTTTAAAGTGTCAACATGTGCTGAATCTCTACTGAACAAGTGAGCGAGTGTTTATAAGCTTTGTATAATCGACACTTGCTGAAATAGTTGCAACACACTTAATCGCTCACGACTTTTCTCGCCGGCGAGGTTCTAGTAATCTCGCCCAATGTAATTCAGGCTTTATTCGTTAATATATACATATTTGTATTCTTGGAATTTAAAAATGGAAAATTTGTTTTAAAAAACAATTAAGGAAAAATATTTAGTCTACTATAATTTTGTTCAGCTGAATATGTAGTAATCAATAATATCATCTATAAAACTAATAATCTTTCATTTATAGTTCATTACTTATTCTATGTATCATTAAGTACTAATTATTATTTCAGTTTATATTCAAACTTAACTTATTATAATATAAGTTAGATTAGACAAAGTTTTAAATAAAGTGATAATAAAATTGCAATTATTAACAATATACTGTAGGTATAATAATAAAAAAATAAAAAATTGCACTACAAAAATTTATAATCATATAACGTAAATAATTTACAAAACTACTGACTTATTATCACGCTATGTAATAACAGCACCAATAATTGTCAGAATGAGATTTCGGTTTATACCAAACAATTTCCAGCCAGTAAACGAAGGCATTATTTGCATGCACTTTATAGAATATATACATGAAAAATTTTGGATCCGTACGTTTTCATTTCTTAACGAATTCTTGAATAATTGTTTTCCTACTTTTACTGCAGCATCGGATGCTTTAGAAACCGAATTACAGTTGTCAACAAAAAGAAAAAATTGAAAGAATGACGAACATGCAAATTGCATAAAATCCAGAAAACTTAAATTATATGAAGGATTAACTATGATTAAGAAAGTAAAAATCATATTTCCTCCAATAAAAGCTGACCAGAAAAACAATACTCGTGAGTAAATATCTTCAACTTCATCTGCAATTTCTATAATCTCCATATAAATAAAAGGTATAAACTGAATTTCATTCCAACCATATCCATTTGGGTAGATTTTCTTTGCGAGTTGTTCAAATGCATTTTCCAACACCTTAACAATTGATCTGAAGAGCAGAAACAAAAAATTTTGAGGAAGAATCACAAATATTATATATATGTATTGAGAAATTAATATAAGAGGTATTGAGATATTTTTGGATATATCTTTTCCAAAGAATGTTTTCAGGTTCCAATAATTCGTTAACTTCTCATAATCATTGAATAGAACGACTATTGTCGCAATTGATGAAAGTATTATAGCATGACTCCAAACTACTATAACTCTAATAAAAATACCTTTGGTATTAATCTTACCTATTTTATGATTTTCTATTATGTCAAAAATCTTTCTTGAAGCATTCAGAATCCTTTTCTTATTAATCAAAAAACTATAGTAGGTAACAATGCTCAATAACATAAATAATATCGTAATGAATACGTAAAATGACGTTAACATTGATAATTTCATGTTTAGATACATACGTAAGCAATTTATTATGAATGCGAAGTAAATTTTCATTGCTATTGATGTTACAATACTACAAACAGAAAATATCTTCTTTTTAAAATTCAGACCCCATAAATCCATGCTCTTCAATAATGGTTTCCACGCATTCATCAATTCTTCTGTACTTTCTGAGTTTTCCTCAATTTCTATCACTCTGGTGAAGCTCATGGTTAAAGCTGTACGTAATAAAAAATAAAATTAAAAAAAATCAAAAGAATTTATAAACTATTGTTAAAAACACACTACAGTAATCAATAAAATATAAAAATATATAATAAATCTTCTAAATTTTATTGAATTATTACAACAACATAGTTGTTTGTGGGACTTCAATTCCGTGGATTATCGAAAAAAAGATATAAAAAAATCATGCTTGGCGTGAAATAAGCGAAGTTCTTAAAATTATAGCTTTATTCTTCTTAATCCTTCTTTAATTCCACTCATATCGCTAACTCTAGGTAGTAGATAACAAAAATAATTAAAACTGGATTAATGTTGTTATACTGCACACTTAAACGCTAACCCTAGAAATAACAGTTAAACAACAATATCCGCCTTGACTATAACTTCATTGGATGATTTTATCATGCACTCATTGGCTGATTATCCATTGCGTCACAAGCTACATTTCCCAGTGTGACCACTATTTGGCGATTGCAAGTTGTTGCCTTTGCTATTGCAGCCGCGCGCGCGACGAAAAATTGCATAGTGTGACCACAGCTTTAGAGAGACATCCAGGCAAAACGACGGACACACCAAAAATTTTTGGACATGATTCTTCCAACTTTCCGAAGCATAGTCCGTCCTTGCCTCGATGTCCCCACCAATCCTGACGGATGAGAGAAGAAAGGGTTCGAATTAATTAACGAATCCCATTCGCTCTGTCAGATGACGATTTCTTCACGGGATTGGCAGCAGAACTGTCAAGATTTTATTTTTATGACTTATAGTTGTTGGGAAACCTGGTAAACTTTGATCTCCTTAATATCACGTCGGCCGGATGGCCGCGTGGTAAAGCTGCGGCTTACCACCCTGGAGGATCCGGGTTCTAGCCGCACGCGCGACGAAAAATTGCATAGTGTGACTACAGCTTTAGAGAGACATCCAGGCAAAACGACGAACACACCAAAAATTTTTGGACAGGATTCTTTCAACTTTCCGAAGTATAGTCCGTCCTTACCTCGATGTCCCCACCAATTCTGACTGATGAGAGAAGAAAGGGTTCGAATTAATTAACGAATCCCATTCCCTCCGTCAGATGACAATTTCTTCATGGGATTGGCAGCAGAACTGTCAAGATTTTATTTTTATGACTTATAGTTCTTGGGAAACCTGGTAAACTTTGATCTCCTTAATATCAGTAATAAGAACTTTATTTTCTCTCTCGAGGTATTGTTTATAAAAAGGTTTGTTATTCAAGAGGATAAAATTCTTACCTATGCTAAAAGGTTAATCAAAAATTCTAGTCTAAAGATTTTCTTGGTTTCGTTAGCTTTTCTTTGTTCTTATCAAATTACAATCATAAATTGATTTAATATCATTTTCTAACTTTATATAAGTAATACTTATTATTTGAAATGTTCGTTTAAGATATATATTCTAACATTAGCGATTTAATATTCTAACATTTAGCAGAGTATATAATTATTAAATATCTTGTAATATTATAAAAAGTAAAACACAAAAAAAAATATTTTTATACATACCGTAAACTGGGGTGACTTAGGCCCATTAGGGTGGCTTTGGCCCAATTTTGGGGTAAAACACAAAAAATATATATTTTTATACATATATATATATATCGACAAAGGAAGGGAACAGTGGCTTCAAAGGATGGTATCGGAAAACAGTGATGGTAATATACTTGCGGTTGATTTGTCAGCTGGTAATAGTGGACTGACAATGGAAGGGAACAGTTGGCTTCAAAGGATGTTATCGGAAAACAGTGATGGTAATATACTTGCGGTTGATTTGTCAGCTGGTAATAGTGGACTTTTATAAACTGTTTTTATAAACACCTACACAATGTCGCCAAGACGAACAGGTATGTATAGGCTGTTAATTTTTTTTAGACGAATATGTACAATTTTACTTGTTCGATTTTTGTGAAATTTAGCAAGATGATCATATCTTTGAATATGACCTTGATGGCATGCCGATAACATCTGAATCTATTTAAAAATGGCGGATATTCAATTTTTAGATTTTTAGACGAATATGTACAATTTTTCTTGTTCGATTTTTGTGAAATTTAGCAAGATGATCATAACTTTGAATATGATCTTGATGGCATGCCGATAACATCTGAATCTATTTAAAAATGGCGGATATTCAATTTTTAAAAATTTGTCCCTAATACATAATTTTCGACTGACTTTTATGCTTTGAAACTATATCTATATCAAAGAGTTGAAATCATTCTGAACAGTGTAATGCAGTGTCTGCCAAATTGTGTGCCGCGAAAGATTTAAAATATTTAATATAGTACATTTCACAGTCATAAAATTCAGTCCATCTACAGTTCGCAAAATAGCAGAATATAAATCTGACATTAACAGAAAAGAAAATTTAACAGACTTGAGAATAGACCCTGTGTAGAATTGTCAGCATTTTGGATTTCGCTCTGGAATCAATGTCCTCGATTAGCTACTACAACCGTTAAATCCTTGTTGCCGTTTGGATCCTTGTATCTTTGTGAATTAGGTTTCTCAGCTCTTATATAAATTAAATCAAAAAAGCGGAACTATTATTGATGATAAAGAGGAGTTACGTATATGTTTGTCTAACTTAGAGCCAGGTCTTGATATAATTATTTCTGAAAATCAATTGCATCCTTCTCATTAATAACATTATTATTTATATTACCTACTTATGTAATAGAAAATTTAACAGACTTGAGAATTGACCCTGTGTAGAATTGTCAGCATTTTGGATTTCGCTCTGGAATCAATATCCTCGATTAGCTACTACAACCGTTAAATCCTTGTTGCCGTTTGGATCATCTTATCTTTGTGAATTAGGTTTCTCAGCTCTTATATAAATTAAATAAAAAAAGCGGAACTATTATTGATGATAAAGAGGAGTTACGTATATGTTTATCTAACTTACAAGGAGAGGTTCAGACATTCGGATCGTCGATTTTTTTGAAATTTTGCATACTTGTTGTAGTCCCCTAGGACAATATAATGTGTGAGCGATAAAACAATTTTATTTTATTATTGTTTTCTATAATAATAATAATATTTTGATTCATATTAATAAAATAATTTTTTTTTATTTATTTTATTTTTTGGGATGGTGTCCATAAAACCCGAAGTCCATTAAATCGAGGTCTGTAAAATCGAGGTTTTACTGTATAAGAAATAAATTTTTATTATTCAATATTAAATAATCATTTTAAAAACATATTTTTATTTGTATAAAATAGGTTTGTTGTTTACATATGGAATTACTTCATCTGGAAAAACATATACAATGACTGGAACACCACAAGACGGTGGACTTCTACCTCGCTGTTTAGATGCACTTTTCAATAGCATTGGAGATTATCTAGCACGTAAATATGTTAGTTAAATTTATATTTTTAATTTTTATTGAAATTTCATAAATGAAAATGTTTTGTAATATATTTCATAAAATATTATAGATTTTTAAACCTGATAAATTAAATGGATTTGACATACAATCCATCGCAGAATCAATGCTTGATCTCCAAAAAGACCTTGGCTTAATCACACCAAAAACTCCCAAGACTAAAAAGTAAAGCAGAAAAATTAAAATTTATATATATATTTGAAATTTATTTTTTATTATAAATTATTATAGGAGAGATGGTGATTTGGATTGGAGCCAAAGAATACCTGATGATGTGAAAATACAAAATGTTGATTCAGATAATGCCTATGCTGTGTTTGTTTCATATGTTGAGATTTACAATAATTACATTTACGATCTGTTAGAAGATATTCCAATTGATCCAATTAAGCCTAAGTAAGTATGAATTTTGAAAAATTAAAATACAAATTTTATGATTTGTGTCAATTTTTCATATTTATTCAAAAGGCCTCCACAATCAAAAATACTGAGAGAAGATGCTAATCATAATATGTATGTATTTGGAATGACAGAAAAAGAAGTAAAATCTGCAGATGAAGCTTTTGAGTTATTCTGTAAAGGACAAAGACGTCGAAGAGTTGCACACACAGCTCTTAATACTGAATCAAGTAGGAGTCATAGTGTATTTAATATTCGTGTAGTTCAAGCTCCTTTAGATCCAGTAGGTGCAGAAGTAATTCAGGTATTGGAAGCATTACAGATAATATATAACATATTTATGAATGATATTAAATTTTATCTTTTTAATTGTTAATATAATTTTAGGATAGAAGCCAAGCTATAATTAGCCAGTTATCTTTAGTAGATCTTGCTGGTAGTGAAAGAACAGTACGAACAAGAAATACTGGAGATAGGCTACGTGAAGCAGGTAATTTAGAACTGATAATTGTTATTACATGATTAAAATAAATCTAACAGATTACAATATTTAGGAAATATTAATACTTCTTTAATGGCATTAAGAGAATGCATCGAAACCCTTAGAGAAAATCAGAATCAAAGCAATTATAAGGTATTGCATAAAATAACAGTTAAATTTAATAAATTCCGATGTTCCTTGAGTTACATAATTTGTAAATTTTGTTTGTAACTCAAGTAAGTTCTTATGCTGAACTTAGAAATATTGAAATCACTATGTTTTGTATTGGATAATATGTGCCATAATTGGATCAATTAAAGTTTCTTATTTCAAAGATTTGAGTAGTAATAAAAAAAAATACAGCAAATTTCTTTTTGGTGTAAGCTTTGCCATTTTAAAATATTGCTCTAATATGATAAATAACTATATAGTTTTACATTATATTTGTTGCTAGATCATTTTGCTATTGCAATGTTTTTAAATTCTTGAAGAGCTTTGAAATTTTATAAAATTTAAAAATGAAATAGGATGTTTTTATGTGTAAAAGTCCATAACTGGAATGTTTGTAATTCAAGGAACTTCTGTGTACTATTAATTCAAAATGAAGAAATATTAAAATATTGTATTAAATAATTTATAGTTAGTACCATACAGAAAAAGCAAGTTGACTCATTTATTTAAGAATTATTTTGAAGGAGAAGGAAAAGTTAGAATGATTGTTTGTATCAATCCTCGTGTAGATGATTATGATGAAATAATTGTAAGTATCTTTAACTTCTTGATTATAAATAATAAATAAATTTATTAATGTATAAAAATATTAATTAATTTAAATGTTTGAAATTAATATTTAAATTATTTTTATAGCATGTTATGAGATTTGCAGAAATTGCTCAAGAAGTACTGCTTTCAAAACCTACTCCAGTATCCAATATACTGTCATCTGGATTAAAAACTGGTAGAGGCAATAATTATCGAGAAGCTGTGAAAAAAGCAGAAGAGGAAGGGAGTAAGATTTTCATATTAAACTGAATATTTTATAAGCTTTTAAAATAACTACAATAATTTATTCTTTATTATATTTCCTTATAGTTTATCATCTACAATTAATATTAATTTACATTTTCAATAATTTAATTTTATTCTGAATATTATTATTTTAAGGTAAAGTAAATAATATTTTAAATTGATTATCAACACACAAATATTCAGAAACTATATTATAATGCTGTTGTTTATATTTGTTTAAATAAATATGAGATTATAAATTTATTTAAACAAATATAAACAACACATCTTTTTCATAGCACAGTAGAGGAAATTTTACACACAGTGGTACAGCAGTATATGTCCTTAATCTGTTCCAGATCCTTGGACTTATACCAAACAGGACGTATAACAAATGAATTTTTCCCATAAGAAATAAAGGGAAAATGATTAATCTGTTCCATAAAAAAAATCCTATTGTTATTGACATATACATTGATGGGATTTAATAAAATAATTTAAACACTGGAATTTTTTCCATAAGAAATAAAGGGAAAATGATTAATCCATTCCCATGAAAAAAATATTGGTATTGGCATATTATACATTGATAGGTTTGTATAAAATAATTTAAACACTGCTTAATACTAAAATACATAAATACAAATCAATTAGGTGAAATAAATGAAAATTTAACATTAGTCGATTTAATAACGTCTTTGTTTTTCACAATCATAGATACTGTCGTTCTCGGCATACAGTATGCAGCAGCCAAATCCCGGATATACGTGCCACCTTCATACTTTTGAATAATCTCTTTTTCGCCTCCATGGTGATTCTAACCATTTTCTTCATTGCTTGGCTCTTATTAACTTTCTTAGAACTCATGGTTAAATGAATTTATTAAAAATTTACGCGAAAAAAAAAATTCAAAGTGTTATAGTACAAGTTGTTCACCAAATGTAGCAATTGGTGTATTGATGCTCGTGCACAATCGTGGTATTCTCTCTTTAGGTATATTAAAACAAGGGTAGCATGCAAATTAATCATATTCCAAACAAAGGTCGTATACCAAGCAAAATTTTCTGCATCCAAACAGGACGTATGCCAAGTTGGACTTATTCCTAAGTGGACATATACTGAGGTACCACTATATTTTAAATTATTATAAGTATAATGTGAATTTTGTTATTCAACTTTTTATTGTGAAATTTTAAAAGAATTTTCCAATTATTATTTAAGAAATAAAATTAATAAATAATGGCTTCTAATAGGACAACAAATTTATTGAAAAATTAATAGTCAGTATGGCTTGAATTAGTGTGTAGTATATAATATATCTTCAGTATCATTAGTTCCTAATTTTTTAATGTGAAAATATTTCAGAGATATTTTCAAGATACATATTAAACTAAATTTTCTATTCCTGTTGTAACCTAATCTATATTAACAATTTCATTAATAATCTTTGTATTCAGTAAAAAATACACCACTATTATGTATGATAGGAATATCTTCTTACTATAATCTGTTCATCACTAAAACTGATTTATTTTCCCTTGCTAGATATTTCTGAGAAAACATAATTTTTGGTTAATAATAAGGAACTTAGATATTATTTATTAGTTAAAGGAGCTATTTCAAAAGTAAATTGTGTATATAATTCAAATGCCACTATAAGAAATGCTAAAATTCAATATTTGAGTTAGATTTTAAAATGAAATAGAATCAAAAGATTGGAAGTGTGATCTTGTTGACAAGACATCATTTATCTGTTTGCTTAAATTTGAATGATTAATGATTCTTGGTTTGTTTTTTCCTATTTTATATGCTTTGCTACAAATGAATATCTTAATAAAGCTAAGCCTGATAACTTGACTATCAGTATTAAATGATTACAACCTTCTTTGGCTTTTAAAGGACTTTTATAATGGTTATTTTTTAAGAAAGACTGAATATAGTTTTTCTTCTAAACTATATTAGCAAGATTTAAGAATTCTAGATATCTAATTATAACATTAAATTAGAATTTTTGAATTTAAATCCCATAATCATATTTTTTTCTCATAAAGACATATCAGTTTTGTTTAAAAATCTGTAAACTTTAAGTTCAAACATTTTCATAATATATAATGATTGTTTTTTCCCAACTTTTTGCTTTCTTGAGATTTGAAATTCCTTTTCGAAAATTCTTGAGAATCTCAAGATTCTAAAAAATGTTTAGTTAAAAATAAGAGCTTATTTTTGTTAGAAATTTTGTTAAGTGAGTTTGAATTAAAGTCAGAATCACATGGGATATTTTAGCAGTAGCCTAGTTTTGAGTATATTAAGGCAGGCCAACACAAGTGATGGGCCAACCGGAAGGTTGAAGAATGGGGTTCAACAGGCTGGACCCAGTTCTTTCCTAAAAAATTAAATGTATAGGATCCAGAATTAAACCTAAATTATTAAAGATGTTAAATGATTGCTTTACTATGTAGCCATCTGGTCGATGTTAGAAATTTGGATACATGAATATAACTGACACATTTTCATTACTTGCACTTTATGTAGTTAAGAATAAACATGAGATACATATTTTCCTCATTTTAAAGAATAAACAATCTTTTATTCAAAATTACTGTACTCTACTACTATTTAAAAACATATTAAATATTTTGAACTCTGGTGGTTGGGAAACATAACTTCCATTTATAACATTGCATTTATGGAAAATCATGTTCTGAGTTTTGATAAATTCAAAATACAATGAAAATTTTTGAATATAATCTTGGGTGTAAGTTGGGACCTCCTGTATTACAAATAATATCGAAAGGTAATGGCAGATTGTCTTGAAGGATCAATTAAATTTGTTCCTGATGAAGAATTATTAACTATTGAAGCTATTAAATTCTCTGTTAGTTTAAAAGTAACAAATATTAAAAATGATGAATCTCTAGTATATTTCAGACTATTAATTTCATATTTTATGTTGAAAGCATGACTTTATTAGTTACATTTGAAAACATCTGGTTTAAATTTTACTTGTCATATTTGATAAATTTGATTTTATTATTTTTTTATATGAGTGAATTTATTTTTCAGCAACTTTGGATGAATATTTGGCAACAACTGTTTATACAATGGGACCTCCTTTCCCCATTGTAAGATTTATTTTGATATTTAATTATATACTTTTTATTTCCAAAATTTATTTTTACCATAAAAAATTTTTTATTTAAATTGCATACAATATAGATTTAATTTATATGTTATAAAATATTTAGATAGAAAATCTCGATAGTGAAACCATAGCAAATTTATTAAGTTTCATGAATGATAGAAAAATTAGAAGAGAAACTTTATTGAAAGATTTAAATAATAAACGTAAGTGAAAATATTTTTGAAGTTTGTCTAAGAGTAGCCATATAATGTATATACATTTGATGTATATTTTATCTTATTAGAATCTGAATTTAGAAGGCAATTAGCTGAAAATGAAAAAGAAGTGATGACTTTACGTCAGGTAACATACAATTTATACTATCAAAATTTTCAAACAGTATTATTTTCTAAGTTTAAAATTCATTATGATTTTTTAAAACACAATAAATAAATAAATAAATAAATATATTATATATATTTCTTATGAATAAATATTCCTTTAGTTGTGAACATCTGAGATACAAACTTTTGCATGCATGAATATTTCAAATTTTAAAAGAATAAAAAATTGAACAAAATTTTTAAATATAATAAAACGAATTTTCATCTACTCTTTTGAAAATTATATTTATTAATAGTTACTGCAATATTGATGAAAGCAGAGTTTCCATGAGAAAAATCCTTTCATTATAATTTTATGTTCATTTTTGAATTTCAGAAATGATGAACATAGTTCATCCAATAAGTAATATATAACTCCTTATTACACTGCCTATTTCTCACAATGCACATAAATAAACGGCAAGCCCTTAATGCCAATAAAGTTCAGAAATCTTTAATCAGAAAACACTTTCAATTACAACCATTATTTGGTTCTTAGTGTTAATTTACAACTTAGAGAATCCAGATTCAATTTTTTTCTAATTGGGTTTTTGGTTCAGAGCCAAACCCATTTGAATTCCCTATGAATTCCATCCATTATTTTATAGCCAATCCCACTTTGTTTCAATCCTAAGAACCCAGAATCAAATCTGATTCCCATTTGAAATATACAGGTGCCCGCTGCTTTATAAAATCACTTCTGTCCGAATCGTTTTGATTTTATTACCGGTTGATTTTTAAAAAACGGCGATCTAAAATTTTGCACCTTTATTCAAAATCCAGTTCACAGACAACATAATTAAAACGAGACTTATAAAATACTATATAGTAATGCGATTAAATTAGTTTAATTTTACAGATAATTAATAGTACAGATACAATTTAAAAATCAATTTTGGATAGTGAAAAAATTGTTCGATTTTAGTTTGCTTGGAATTTATTATGATTAATCTTTCAATAGTATTCTTAAAATTGTAAAAATTGACTGTAACTTTCAGTATCACCCCCTTTTTGTTCCAAAGTTATTAAATGTTAATTACAGTAATCGGCAATAAAACAGTATTTTCACTCGGATTTCTGAAAATGTTATTGCCGATACAGTAATTACCATTTACTTATCACTGCTTTTATTGTTTTACACTCTTCCATTTTCTGTGATTCACATGGACTAATCGAACACCTGAAGTTGGAATACCGAAGAACTGGTGAACTTTGAATTAAAAATTCGATTAGAAAAGCAATTTTTGTTTTTGTATCTGCAATGAATGATTTTTATAAGCGGCGATGTTGATTTTATTACCCGGCGATTTTTCAATTATATTGCATTGATTTATCTGTTCCTAAGGATTTAATTGCATAAAGTGGCTGATTTTATTAAGCAGCGATTTTATAAAGCGGCGGGCACTGTATATACAGTCGATTCTCTCTATTCGCGGTAGTTATGTTCTGTAAATCCTTCGTGAATACTGAATTAGCGAATAGTGAAGCATTGTGCCTATGGGAAAAATAGAGTTAGGTTCCTGTGAACCTTTCTTCCCAACATTTTCATATTTGGTTTATCTGTGTTTTTCTGTTTACAGACACCTTATTTAATTTGTATTACATTCCTTATAAATATTACAGTATTTGCAGTGTATAGTACTATATACAGTATTATAATGTACAGTAATCTTTATTTAATTTTTAAAAACATTAACTATGTAGTAAATAAAAATCTTTATATTTGATCGATAGTTTTTTGATGTTGCAAGATGTTTGATGTGACAGCTGACACTTTATTGTTTGATTTAACAGTTGACACATTGTTTTCTTGTATTGAAAAACTGTTTAAAACATTAACTATGTAGTAAATAAAATCTTAGTTTTGATTGATAGTTGATGTTGCAAGATGTTTGATGTGACAGTTGATCACATTGTCTTTCTGAAACTAACTATGTAGTAAATAAAATCTTATTTTTGATTGATAGTTTTTTGATTAGCTATGTAGTAAATAAAATCTTATTTTTGATTGATAGTTTTTTGATGTTAAAACACTAACTATGTAGTAAATAAAATCTTATTTTTGATGGATAGTTTTTTGATGTTGCTTGTAGTAAATAAAATCTTATTTTTGATTGATAGTTTTTTGATGTTGCAACATAGTAAATAAAATCTTATTTTTGATTGATAGTTTTTTGATATTGCAAGGTTGTCTTTCTGAACTGCGTTGAAAAACTGTGTCAGCCTTGTCTGCGTCGCTTTTTGACTCGGATATAAAATTTCGGCGTAAGGAGAAAATGCGCAGGAAGTTAGGCACCTAAATTTGAGGCTGCATTCAAGCATAGAGTCACATTTTTCTATGGGACCTGCGGACGATATGAACAGGCTTTTGGCCTACCTGCAGTCTGTGAAGTGAGCAAGGATAGGTAATGAGAAATTTTCTGGCAAACCGATTCAGAGACTACATTTGGTAACAACTTCCTTTGTCCCTCTCTCTCCAGATAGATAAAGAGTGTACATTGGTAACAGTATTGTTGTCGCTCAGTGGGAGTCTGCGAATAACGATTTTGTGGTTACAAATAAATTTTCACAAATAGTTGAATACGTGAATACGGAATCTGCGAATAATGAGAATTGACTGTGTGTGTATATATATATATATTTATATATTTTTTCAGTAAAAATTATATTTGCTCATTAATTTGGGGGTTTCATAAACCAGAATTGATATGTACAATTTTTACAGTGTGCTTTGTACCTCTAAGTTCAGTTTAAGAATAAATTTCAGGTTTTATACTTTCTGATTTATGAACTGAAACTTATAAATCTATATTATGTTTATAATTACAGAAACATCTGTATAGTAATATAAAAATTATTAACTTTTTATTTTTTTCTTTTTCAATGTAGCAAGTAAGAGTACTTCAAATGGATTTAGAAGCTAGAGAACAACAAGTGAAATGCCTAGAAAAGAAAATAGCCGATATGAAAGAAACAAACGATATTTTAAATAAAAAAATAGGAGAAAATGAAAAGAATAAGAGAGCTTTGGAAAATGAGGTGAGAATAATTAAAGAAATAATTTAAAATAAGATAACCTAAATTGTAAAAACTATTCATGTTTTTTTAATTATTAGTTGGATGAAAAAGAGATGCTCTTGAACAGAGGACAATTAGAAAAAGAAAAAATTAAAACAGAATTACGAGATCGTCTTGAAATAGAGAGAGATCGTATGCAACGTATCATGGTAAAATTAAATAGTATAATAATTGTAAAAAGTTGATAGAAGCAATAGTAGTTGTTATTGCTTGAAATCAATTTTTAAAGTAATCCTCTTTATTTTAATACTTTTTTTTATAAAATATATTGAAATAAAACAAATATTGGGTCTTAAAATATGTAATTGGGATTAAAAATAAAATACATAATAAAACTGAAATTATATTGAATACAAAGTGATGATAAAAATTCTAATTTCATTAGTTTTTAAGTTTGAAAATAAAAATGCAACAGAGTCCTATCATTTATTAATAAAACTTTCTCAATAAAATTTAAAAATATTATTTAGCTAAAAAACAATTTAGAAAATGATATGCAGAATTTATGGATTTGCCTTCAAAAAATATATCACAAATAAAACAAATTTAACAAGTATTTTAAATTTAAAAGTTGTTTTATTTAAAGAGGCAGATGATTTGTTTATGTATGATATTAACATTTTTATTTCTAATAATTATAAATATTTCTGTTTAGTTAAAATTTTTTAAATAATTACAATATTAGTATGTTTATCTTTAAGAATAAATTATTTTGAATACATTTCAAAACTGAAGTATTTTATAAATATGAAATATAGTTAAAGTAATAATTATAAGTTCATTATATTTTATAATGTAAACTTAAATTTGCTATACTTAAAATTATTGAGAGGAGTTTTTTTTTAACACAGACTTGTCGACTGGCTGAAAAACAAGCTGAATTAGAAGCAAAAATGTGTATGAGTAAAGAAAAGTTTAAGCAGTTAAGAGAGATACTTAATTCTGGTGAATGGGAAGAATATATTGATAGAGATACTTATCACACACCAGCATTTGCATCATCATCATCAGAACCTAAGATTCGTCAGACTTATTCAGGTAGTAATAAATTTTGAATTTTTTAATTATATATATCATTCTTCATTTTTTTTCCTTATTTTTTACACATTTGTTTATATACAGATATATATATAATTTTTTTAATGTATGCAATTACTTAACTAATTATCTGCTAATAACATTAATGAATTTGATAAAATCATCATGTGTTTTAACATAAAGTAGAATTAAGTAATGATTTCATTCAGAAAAGTTAAATACAAAAGTAAATTATCATTTAGATTTGTAGATATAGAATAATGACTTTAAATTTGTGTGTGTATTAAATCTGATTTTCAATAAACATCTAAATAATAATTTACAAATTTTTTTATGTTATAGTGAAACATTATTTCATTTGATTTGTAGGAAAAACAATACTGAAAAAATATGAAATTTATTAACTTATATTTAAAACTTTTGATATAAAATTAAATTCATATGTCCATAATCAATATATTTTTTGGAAACTTCAAAAGAATGATAATTAATCATTTTTTCAGTAAGAATTATGAATGCATCTATTTTTATGCAAATTTCTATTGTTTCTTTTGTTATATCTATTATATTGATTAATCAATTAAGTTTTTCATATTGCAACATACTGAAGCTTTTATTTTTTATAATAACAGAATCGTTTTTCTATCCAAAAGTAATAATCTTTATAACTTAAATATCTCTTTGCCAATAAACAATAAATGGTAAAATTTGATTCAAGTATTTAAAAGATAATTTCTGGTTTTATTAAGAAGAGTATACTTCTCAATATTATTTTATATTTAGCTTTCACTATAGAAAAACAAAAAAAAATTTCAAAATTTAAATATTCAGAAAAAATTCATGAATTATGTGAAACTTATATAAAAATAAATAGCTGAAAAATAACTCTTAAAATGATTGAAAACATTATTGTAATAAAACTCTTACTGCTGTTAATAAAATGTGAATTATCGATGTTATTGAATATATTAAACAGTTTAGATCTTGAATTGTCCAGAAAGATTGATTCATAAGATATTTTTATTTATTTAACGATTCTTTATCAGTGGTAATATACTTATATTCTAGATATGTGCAGATAGTACTTGAATTACAACAGAGTTTGGTTCCCAGAATTCAAACCCTGCTGTCGTAAGTCAGAACGTTGGAAGTCTGAAATGCACAAAATTTGTGGATATCAATATTTATTATTACACTCCACTTTTACATAAACTTAACAAAAACAAAAAAAAAAATACAAGAACAGACACAAAAAAGGACACTTTCCATACATCAGATCATTGGGTCAGGGAATTAAATCCAGGTCAATTGCATTAACCAATTACAGAATTTATCAATGACATTGTCATCATAAATACAAGTTGATTGTAAATCAAAAACTATCTAAATAAAATTTTTTTTTGATTTATTTATATATTATTTTTCTCTTTTCTAAAGATATAAAATTATTCTGCAACTTCTAGTAATATAAATAATTGCTAAAAGTCTTAAGTTTTATCTGTGGAATAGTTTGTAACAATGAACTGAATGAACTATAGCAATGATTTATTTATATATTATTTTTCTCCTTTCTAAAGATATAAAATTATTCTGCAACTTCTAGTAATATAAATAATTGCTAAAAGTCTCATACTTTTTAAAGAAGAATAATTAAAAGTAATTTTATTTATAATGTAAACACAATTATAATAATTAAAATTTATCTACAATATTCTTTATATATCCATTTATTGGAGCTTTATATCCCATTTCCTTGTGATTTATATACAAATTCTGTAACAGCAGACTTCCTGATATTCTTGGGACTTATTTATAGTCTCTTAAATCATATGCTGGTAATTTTTTGTGTACTTCATAATTCAATAGTAAATTTCAGAATTATGATTATCTTATACAGTGGTGCCTCGCAATTCAACACTAATCTGTTGCTGAACTAATGACGAATTGAGAAACTGTCGAATTGCGGGACAATATTTTCCATATAAGACTTGTCGACTTGCGGGACAATATTTCCCATATAAGATTATGTAAAATAGATTAATTCGTTGTTGGACCCCCATCTCACTCCCCTAACTAGTGAGTGAGAGAGATACAATATATTATTTAACTGTCGAATTGCAGGCATTTCCCATATAAGAAGACTATGTAAAATAGATTAATTCGTTATCGCCCATCCAATTCCCGTTAACGGCTAAGGTGAGAGAGATATACTATATTATTTACTTTATTATATGTGCTTTACGGGTGAGAGAGAGATACACTATATTATTTACTTTATTACATGTGTTTTACTATTGTATAACACACTATGAGAGAGATACACTATATTATTTACTTTATAACATGTGTTTTACTATTGTATAACACACTAAATTGCAAAATACACTATTTTATACTAACACACTATTAGCCCTTGAATGTTGGAATGAAGTCTTCCAGCCATCTGTGCTTCCAGCAGACACCCCTAGCACCAATAATCTTCTCTCTCTCTCTCGAAAAATGTTGCCACATTTGTCCTAGGAATGCTATACTTGAGTTACATTTTAATTGTTCTATCTTTCTTCACTTTATCTGCAATTTTTTTCTTCATCTCTTTGCTCAATCAAGTGTTTTTCTTTTCGGAATTATTTCTCTGGTCAGTTCTTTTTGAACCTATCCTTACATTTCACTCAAAAAAATATTAATAATTACAAATTTTTTACTTTCTGAAAATGTAGAATTGAAAATTAACACAAACAACATGGGCAAAAACCAAATTTAGCCCAAAAAAAACTGAGAAATAGTGAATGACATCACACAATTCCATGCATTTCACTCAAATGTCGAATTGTGAGACTGACGAATTGTGGGATGTTGAATTCTGAGGCACCACTGTACTATATTTGTGCATTTTCAATTCCCATGAATTATTTACCAAAAATTATAAATATTTATTATTATTATTTTTTATTGTGATTGAAATTGTCAATTTCTCCAATTGATTTGATAAGACCAGAAAGAACCTTTTGTTTTTTTATATTTTTCATGACAAATAACATCACATTTTAAAAGCTTGTCTTTAATTTCATTTGCCAGTTGTTATATGATTATATAAGAAATGATAAAGTTAATATTTTAATATTAATAAAAATATTAAAAATTGTCTCCTTTTAATATTGTTGCATAATTAGTTCCATTGGATGACAATTGTTCCTGAAACAGAAATTATCTTACTTGCTTACCCTTAAAACTTTTCAAATCAACTATAGGAATAGGAATAATATAAAGACAAAAGAAAATCTAATGTTTCTTATAAGTGTTTGGCTTTGGAAAGTTTATTATTTTAATTCACTACCTTATAATATGTTGGTGCTATGATTTATAGTAAGCTTATCCTAAATGAGTTTGTTATAATTAAAATTCTGAATTAAGCATTATCAATGAAAATATACTTTCAAAAAAATTTTAGTTTATTAAATACAGTAAACCCTAACTATATCAGTTAATTCATTCCTGGAGAGAGTGAATTCCTATAAAGTGAGTAATTTATTTCCTATTGGCATAATATTAAAAACAGGAGTTCCATTTTCAACAATAAAATTTTATCATAATAATATAAGGATTGATAAAATATAATTAAAAGTAAATGTTAACAAAATAGTTTATAATTAAACAATGATTTATTTATCTGTACAAATGAAATCATATGCTTTAAAATCAAGCAAATTATAATAAGTGTTTTATGTTCAAATATTTAAGATATACATTTTATCATCAAATGAGTAGGTCAGGTTTTTACACAGATGATCTGCCTTAGGCACAAACCAGGCATTTCATCACCATAGTTTCATCATATAATTATTTATATAATTATCTGATGAAACTATGGTGGTCAAAGGGTGTGCTACTCTCATTTCTGATCTACCATATTGATTTTCCTGGTATTGTAACAAATTATGGAATGTTTGCTATGAACTAAGTATTACATAGATAGTTACATAGATAGTTTGAAATACTGTATTTATAAATGTTTATCATTTATTTATTGTAATTAATTTTTTTATTGATATTTGTAACTTATCAAGAACTATCCATATTAAGTTATAAATTATTGTATGTGGTGTAAAGAACTGATTTTGTTGTGATGAAATGATTCTGTTTGTATATGATAAATAAAAATCATAAAAGCTTTATTAGATTTTTCATATGAAAAAATTTAATAAATTCTCAATTGCATATTATTAAACTTTTTGATATCAGAAGATTATTTAACTCTACATAAATGGTACATATAATTTTTATTGAAAAAAGATGATTAAATCACACAAAAATAAATTCTGATAACATACATCAAATGATAAGTGTGCTTTGAAGTGGAATAAAATATAATTTTTATTACGAAGTCTCACTAACTTTTATCCAAAAGAATTAAGAATCCATATATTTTTTTATATAAATTTATAAATATAATTCAAAACAATATACTAGTAATAAAATTTTTGATGTTAATTTTTTATTGAAAGTTTTATTTATAATTTTATAGTTATACCATGCTATTTTATTGATTTATTTTAAATCATCTAGTATAAAATAAATTTCAAATGTTCTAAATTATGAAATTGCTTATTATGATATCATATTTATTCAAATGATAATTTATTTGAACAAAAGTATTTTTTCTTGTACTTTGTATACTTAAGCTTTTCAACCTGAACAATACTGAGGAGTGATTATTTGCCATATAATAATGTTAGTAACAGGAGGGCTATAATTTTTGTTTACTTGGTTGATTTGTTTTTGGTTTATTATGGAGAATAATTAGAGTTTAGAACATGGAAAATAAATTTATCACCAGGAAGAGAGATTATTTACAATATTCATCAATATTTTAAAACAAGAAAGTTAACAAAAGGCCTTTATCATTTAAATTAATATTAAATGAAATAAATATTTGAGTAAAAATAAGTCAGTCAGTTAAGAAATTTTAAAAAATAATTATTTTAATTACATACTATATGAAAGACTAGCATTTAAAAAGTAATCTGACCAGAATAGAATGACTGATTAATGTATGAAAATATCATGCAATAGGAGAAGCTGTATTATAAAATAAAGTGAAGACTAATGGACTTTGATTCCCGATTTATATAATTATTAAAAAAATATGTTACGTTATATTTCTGAACAAATTAAAATTTTCTTCTAAACAGTTTCCATGATGGCCCTGATTTCTATGAATTATTCTCATTTCAATAGATAATTAACACCTATTAATTTTATTGTACATACTAATTAATTAGCCAGTCTATTTTATCTGGACATCCTGTTAATTGCTAATAAACATAATTAAAAAAAGGAAGAATTAAGTGATATTTCAGTTTTTGTTGTTGATTTAAAGACTATGCTGTGATGATTTTTCTAGGGAATTAACTCTACAGACAATATTAACTTATTTCATGCCAAAAATTGATAAGTTATTGAATATAGTGAAGTATTTTAATTATGATAAATATTTTTTTGACTGGTCATTATGTATTTCGTTATCTTTAATTACTTAAATTTTCAGTTTATTTTGAGTAGATCTCTTAAAATTATATTAATCAAAATTAAATCACTACAAGTTTTATACTGCTTTTGTAGGTACACAATTATTGAAACTCTTAATCACAGCACTATTAAGCAGTCCAAAAACAGTTCATTAACTAAACTTTTTATTTCTAGAGAAACGTTTAGTTAATGAACTGTTTTTGGACTGCTTAATAATGCTGCGATTAAGAGTTTCAATAATCAAAATTAAACTGTAATTTAACTGTGATTACACTTATATTTTTTCTGTAGAATAATATGATGATGATGATAATTTTGAATTTTTATATATAACAGATGGTCCACCTACCAGAAATTCACAGTTAGGTCATCTCACACCCTCAAAATCCGATACTAAATTAATAGAAAATGAAAATACACCATTATCTGTAAGTTTGAATTTTAGCTTATTGTAAATTAATTTTTTAATAAATTTATTATTATTATTATATAGAGTCGTGTTGTGGCTAATCCTAGACATAGGAGATCTTCATCACATGGTGATACGTGGTTAGATCATCGTCCTATTGGTAATTTAGAATTAGGTAAAAAATTATTTTTTTTTTTTGCTTATGAGTTAATATCTAAAATTATATTTTGAAAAATTTATTATAAATAATAATTAAACAGTATTCAATTAGACTTGAAATTTTAAACTTAAACTTTCCTAACAAGTTTATATAATTGAGTTTTCAGAAACTGCTAAAATCTAAATTAAGCTGGTATTACAAAACTGTGTTAGAAAGCACTTAAAGCAATAGGATAAAAACCAAATTTACTTAACTGGAATACTTTCACTTAAAACATAATCAAAATTTAAAAACTTATAATTCTATATAAATTTATTAGAATTATAAGTTTTTAAATTTTGATTATGTTGTAACTGAAAGTACTCTGGTTAAGTAAATTTGGTTTTTATCCTACTACTTTAAGTGCTTTCTAACAGTGTTGTAATACCAGTTAAGTTTATATATATGGTTAAAGAAGATTGAATGTAATTATAAAATATTAGTAGTATGTCAATAATTTATATATTAATTAATATAATATAATAAATGTCTATTTTTTAAATACACAACTGAAATTTTTTCAGGTACAATTTTCCAGCCTAAGATGAAAAAGAAGAAATCTGTAACAAAAATTAATGTTAAAGATATAACTAAAGATGTTTCAAAATATGCACTTGTCCATCAAGAACAAGACAATCATGGAGAAGTTGAAACACAGCTATATAAAGTAACTAAAAAAATCTTTGATATAGAAATAGAAATTTGCATCATTAAAATAAATAAAACTTTTTTTTTTTAAGGGAGATGTAGTTCCTTCTGTTACTGGTGGAGCACAAGTTATTTTCAATGATGTTGAGACTTTAAAGCAAACATCACCTACTAATGGATATAATTTAAGGTACAAATTTTAAAATGAAAATGCTACACAGTAATTTATTTGATAATTTATGTTGAATTATTTTCAGAAAACGCAGCACTAATGTATCACTAGCAGATGTAGAAAGAAGAGTTAGTATTATTTTTGCATTTTGATTTATTATCTTTTAATTATAAGTACAGGTACTCCTCAAGTTACAAACAGTCTTGTTTCAAACTTTTATACTTGCAAATGTGTCATTTCATTTTCAAATTTCAGAAAATTTTAAAAACTAACTCGTTGCTGCCTGATTGGGGTGTAGTAAGATCAAATTTAGGTCATTGCTACAGACAAGCAATTTTTGATGTAATCTGATCAGTTTGCTTTATTTAAAACAACAGTCTAGTTGCTTTTTGTTCTAAGTAAAAATATTGGTTTTACTTCTTAAAAATCCACAGAAGTTATTTCATATGATGAAATAGATATGGAAAATATAGAAATGAATCTTATATTTCATAAATTTGTAATTAATTATAAAAAAACAAATAATCTGTGGTTACTTTATGAAATTCTTCACTTTTTCTATTATAATATAATTTTTAACAGTTTAAAGATTTCATTGTAAGTGTAAATTATCATTTTTTATTTGGAATATACTTTACTTTATCTAAAATCAAGTCATTATTTGTTAAAAACAGATTAAATAAAATTTTATAAAGATTTCATTCATTTTACAATAAGGTAAGTTTTACTTATCTTTAGAAAAAATAAATAAATCAAATTTTTTGATACTAGAAGGCAAAACTTGCATTATACTATAGAATACAATGCCAACATCACCTATAGATAGATTAATGTGAAAATCGCATGGGAAACTTGAACAATAGAATTGTAAACAGTTAAGTATGATGTATGCCATTAGGTGGCAAGTGTAATTTCACCATTGTAATCTATACTCTAGTAACAAATATAGTGTAAAATTACATAGTTAACATGCAAAGTCGCGGATTAGAACGAATGGAATAAAATTAATTCTAACTAAGCCTAACGGTTGCGATTCTGCAAATTCAAGACTTCTGCCTCGCTCAATCCAAGTTAACTTCCTCACAACCGTAGGTAATCCCAGTTTACCCACGGGACGGTTCTAACGACTCTGCAATCCAGAGTTCGGCCTGAGCTCAGGTCTTTTTCTAAGTTCTGATTTAATACTAAATAATTAAAAACAGTTTGACACAACGTATGTCTAACTGACAAAACAAAACTATATCGGAACTTACATTGAACGTGCCGATTAAGTGTTAGCAGTAAAACGAACAACAAAAATAGCGATGTTAGAACTTACACTAATAACTTAAGGAAATTCTCAAACAAGTTAGATAATAAGAAAATATAAATTTATTTGACTCAAAACACTTACAAAAGTGTTAATAAAAGCTTTATTTAAACTCTAATAAAGCACAGGTCCAAGTTAACCTCCTCACAAACATAATACAATATTATTTCAAGATGGTAGAGATTGCATCAAAAAAAGACTATAATCAGAACTTTTTATTTAGATTTCTGAAATAAAAACTTCTAATAGGTCCAATTATGAAATATTTTACAAAATACAATATATCCTTTGATTCTATACTTTTGAGTGTCACACAGCAATGATTTCAAAGTTACAAACAAACTTATGTTGGAATTAAGTTTTTAACTTGAGGAGTACCTGTATAATAAGTTCATTAACAATTTTATTATACTTTCATTATTTATAGATGTGATTTTCAATATGACTTGAATCAAAAACAAACAAACAAACAATCACACAAACACACACACACACACACACACACACACACACACACACACACA
>AYEL01090682.1:0-41134 GCA_000484575.1 Olivierus martensii
TTTTTACTGTATGTTTCAATTTTTGTATTTCATTTAAAGTTTAATAAAAAAAAATTCATGGTTTGATTTTCAAAATTTTATTATAAATGTCTGCAATTACAAATCACACTCAAAATTTTACAATTTGATTACCCTTTCCTGCAATTTCTCAAATATGAAATATTTCAGACAATTATGATAAACCTATTTTATAATTTAACTGTTAATAATTTTTTATAAAGCTTCAGTTAATATATTAACTATAATTATTATACCTGTAGTACATACAGATTAGGCTTGTGTTAAACTGATCTTTTATTTTTGCTAGTTCAGTTTTAATATATTTTATTCAGACTTGGGAACTGAATTCTGGAACTAAGCTATTTGCCAAACCAAATCGAGAACACTTTCGAAATATATAGCGAATCCAGAATCGTCGTTTCTTTGGTATACTTTTTTCATTATCATAATAAACTTAAATTCAAATGATATAAAGCTGCAACATTTTCCGGCGCCATGTTGTGTGTTTATATTCTTATTTCGGCCTACCATCGATAGAGGGCGGCCAGTAGAGTTCCATCGACGAACTTTTTCGCATGTAGGTTCTGCCCACGCTTTAAAACGAAGGCGGAAAGACAGCGGAACGGCAATTTGTGTTGTCGCTTTCGTCGACGTTTTCCGCATGTGAGTACCTAGTTTTAAAGCAAATCAGTTTGATTTGCATGATGGAAGACGCACAGGGAGACCATCCGATTTTGATGAGGAATGTTTAAACAGTTTGATCCACGTCTGACAACCAGAGAATTGGCTAGTGTGATGGAATGTGACCAAGCAACCATCGTTCGACATTTGCATTCCATGGGAAAGATCCAGAAGGTGGGTTCATGGGTATCGCACGTGCTTAGTGAACGAAACAAAATTGATCGTTTGACAATTTGTGCTTCTTTGTTGTGTCGTCATCGAGTTTCCATTGCACAACATCAATCGTTCCTGTCACACATTGTTACTGGTGATGAAAAATGGTGTCTATATGTGAATATCCGTAAGAGGAAGGAATGGCTTAGTCCCAAGAAAAAAGCAACTCCTCGTGAAAAATGTGCTGTTCATCCTAAGAAGGTTCTGTTATGCATATGGTGGGACACAAAAGGTGTACTGTACTAGGAATGAAACCATCACATCAGAAGTTTATTGCCAACAATTGAAACGACTTGCGGCCGCAATTGAAGAAAAACGGCCTGGACAACGCCACATTCTTCTGCATCATGATAATGCACGCCCTCATGTTGCCAACATGACAAAAGCAGTTATCCAGGAGCTCGGATGGGAGATTGTCCCCGTCCCTCCTATTCACCGGACCTTGCCCCTTCAGATTTTCACCTTTTCCGTTCCATTTCCAATCACATTCAAGGACACACCTTCGAAGATAAAACTGCTCTCTAAACTTGGATTGATGACTTCCTAAACTCAAAACCAACAGATTTCTACAGATGGGGGATCCAAAAACTACCCCAACGTTGGCAGGAAGTTATTGACAATGACTGAGATTACATTGTTGAATAGTTGCTTGCTTGATATGGTCAAATTTTTAACTGAATTTTAACAAACTTAACAAACATATATTTAAAACGCTACGGAATTATGCATCAACCTAATAGAATTGTATCTATATTTCATTAGTAATAGAAACAGTAAAACAATATTTCTATTTTATCGATGTTTTTCAAGTATTTAAAAAATGGAGTTAATACGATAAGCTCTAAGAACACGCTGCTACTGGCGCAACCCGCCTATAAACAATGGAACTGTCCGACAGACAGTGCCTCCTTATGTTAATAGTCCTTAACTCACTATGACGTACATATTCTTACGCGAATAGCAAATGGCACTGTGCAGGGCCGTGCGGTAGATTTTTTCAGTATGAGGAAAGTCTTCGAAATGCCGCCCCTTAAATGTTTTTTTTTTCTTTT
Organism: Olivierus martensii; assembly: GCA_000484575.1. NCBI lineage: Eukaryota > Metazoa > Arthropoda > Arachnida > Scorpiones > Buthidae > Olivierus > Olivierus martensii. Next base: position 1,947 of record AYEL01090682.1, read on the forward strand.
CTTTCTGTATTCTCGAGATAGACTCTATATTCAGTACTCGGGAGTACCTGTTTAATCAACATAATTATAGTACTTAAGTGTGAAAACCTAAATTTTGTATGCTATCGCAATTTACACTTGTTTTTACAGATGTCCCATTCTCTGTTAGGTTCTCTGTTAACGCTCACTTTCTCTGTGCAGCTGAAGAGGGGCAGTCCATCCCGAAAGCGCTCCTGCATCTTTAGTTTTATTTTAAGGTCCTATTAGCTGGTTCAGATTTTGTCTTATTTTGATTTACTAATTTAAATACAATACAGCCACTTGCCACTTCTCGAGACAAACTAACATTAAAATAAAATATTTTCAATAATTGATAAGCTCAAAGCAGAACTATCAACATAGATCAATATACAAAAGCGTTGACTCAAAGCAGAACTATCAACATAGATCAATATAGAAAAAACGTTGCGTAAAGATTTTTAATTACAGAACTATCAACATAGATCAATATAGAAAAGTGTTGCTTAAAGATTTTTAGAACTATCAACATAGATCAATATATAAAAGAGTTGAGTAAAGATTTTTATTATTAAATGGTTCAAATTGTATTTTGATTTTGCTGCTTATGCTACCCCCTTATGATGCCACCTGAGCCGGCCGCCTCTCTGCCTCATAGCACTGCACAGTCCTGCCTCATAGCAGTAGGGGACACTGCATGCAGAAGTGCCTTACACAGGAGTGCCCATAGCACACTCCTGCCTTACACAGGACTGCCCATAGCACTGCAGTAGGGGACACTGCACACAGGAGTGCCTTACACAGGCCGTGCACTGTGTAATGGTGGGTTTCAGCCGGTTCGGCAGAACAGACACCTAAATTTGTGTTAAGTTCGGCGAATTGTTAAAATGGCACTTGTAATCAGGATTCTAAACTGGGAGTCTGGGCAGCTATCTAGTGTGGAAATAAAAATTTACATTCCTTACTCTTTTACGTAAAACTGCGCAATAGCGTATGCTAAGCACCCATAATGTTCACTCCGTTCATAAGCGTGGGAAAAAAGTGCAATATTTGTTTCATAAAACCGGTTATACATTCGATGAAGTACAGAGGTCAGATGCATGAAATATCTCTCGATATTAGGACAGCGAATCGATTGTTAAGTCAGTGAATCCCACTGCTAGCACTGGTTAGCATAATGCTGTTAGCGTCCTTCGCCTTCCTCTCTCGAGTGCTACAATATATATTTTCAAAAAAAAATAATAATAAACAATTTTTTTATTAAAAATTATGAAATTTTATTATGTATGTTGATAATATCAAGTATTAGAAGCAAATATCGAAAAAAATTTGGGCCGCTTCTGTGCCGCCATGCCTAAAGTCACTCTATGCTCCTATCACAGACTATAGAGAAGTATGGACAGGACCTTGAATGCCGCCATGTTTGAGACATCTAGCCTAAGGAGAAGCTTAGATATAGGTACCGATTCAAAACAGAATTCCCTTTTCCTGTTATATTATACATAATTAAAATTTATGCAAAGGTAGTAATCATACTGGTTATTCAGAATTATTTATTATTGTTCTGCCTTAAAAATAATAAATAAATGCCGGATAAAAAATTGTAAATACACACTGTTTTATAAGTTAATAGTATTTAGATATGGTAGGAAAAAAAATACTATGTTACCATTAGTGCTAAGGAAACATAGTCTGCCAAATTTTCATGCTAGATATTACACTGTATAAATTATTTAAGTAGCATTTTATTTTCATAAGTTGCTTGAGCAAGTTTTATCTTGTCTACCGCCTAGGGCCGGCCCTGCGTCAGCTCTCTCAGACCATCTGGTTTCACTTACAAGTTAGAATAGAAAACTAAGGAATAGTTATAACTTAAAAAAATTCCACAATTCTATTTTTATTCTCATTCTTTTACGGTTTTGCGAAATATGTAGATATAGGGAACAATTCATCTATGACTCCATAGTCTTTTACCTTGTATGTGATGCGCTCACGTACAATTTATGCAATGCTACAGTTCCTGCAAGTTTTATATTCTAAGCAGTGGTGCCGAGTGAAATCCCTGGCCCCGGTACGAACCAGGTTTTGGGCCAATATATATAGTTGGTATAGTTGAACGAAAGATTTAGAGGCCGTACTCAAAGGTTTAGCCCATCGAAGAATGAAGAAAGAAATGATAAGGATAAAGGAAAGATTAAAAGGTTTCTGCCAGAAGAAAGTGTGGCAGACCACTAGAGGAAAGATGGCTAGAAACAACCAACAGTTTATTGAATTTTTCATAATACAATAAAATATAGAATAAATGTTTGACAATTAATAACAATATAGTTAAATTAAATAAATCTAAAATTAACAATAAATAAATTAATGTAGAATAAATTAACAATTAAATAAATTAACAATAACTAAACTAACGAAAACGTGGACATAAACATAAAATTGAAAAATAATTAACAGTAAAATAATTCAACAATTTCAATTATTTACAATAATTATAATAGAATTAATATAATATAATATAAAAATAAATTTTTTTCGATTTTATTTTATATATAAATCAGGCATAAGAAAGTGCATTATTTGGTCTAAATCTTAAGGATTTTATTCAATGAATAAAATGGTTTATGCTAAAATAAGTTTTATATGAATTCATAAACAAATTGAATATAATACTGATTTAAATTATTTGAAAAATATTCTTAGTTGACAATAATTTATAAGCAGGAAAATCAAGACTTATCTATCAATCTACATATTAAATTATTTGAAAAATGTTCTTAGTTGACAATAATTTATAAGCAGGAAAATCAAGACTTATCTATCAATCTACATATGACTTTCTATGACCTATATAAACAATATAAAATTTAAATTGATAATAAATTGATATATATGATATGATATGTCTATTTGATTATTGATATTTAATTTTTTTTAATCAAAAACATTTCAGAAATATTTTCGAAATAAAAGTGTCTTTAATCAAAGAATATTAAATATACTTTAAGTGATTTTGTGAGTTATATCGCAAATGCAACAATTTTATTCTTATTTAAATGTGTAAAATTGATAATTTTATAAAAGATTGTAAAGTGTTTTTTATACTGATAAACTAAAATCCCTTACACCAAAGAAAACATGTTATGGATTAAAATGACTATATTTTAGATTTTTTTTCGATTTTATTTTATATATAAATCAGGCATAAGAAAGTGCATAATTTGGTCTAAATCTTAAGGATTTTATTCAACGAATAAAATGGTTTATGCTAAAATAAGTTTTATATGAATTCATAAACAAATTGAATATAACTGGTTTCATTGACGTGTTTATCCAAAATTTCTATATTAACAATTCGTAATTATGAATTTATTAATTGTTAATATAGAAATTTAGAAAAGAAACGGAACATTTAACATTTTTCTGTTTTCATAATTATATTCCAAATATAGTAGTACATAACTTCACTTAAATTTATAAATGGATCTGAAACAAGAGAATTATTTATCTTTCCACAGATGCTGTATATTCTTCTCCAAGTTTGTAGCAACTGCAAAAATAGATAATAATCCGCGAATTATTTTAAATATTCAAAATATTTTAATTAAAAAAATAATTTTGAATATTTCAAAATTTTTCTGTCGGGTGATGTTGGTTAGTGAATTTCACTTTTAGCCGCAAAGCCACGTCAAGGCACCCTTTTTTACGGAATTTTTATTTTCCAGAAACCTCATAGTGGATATAGACAGAATCCCCATTATGAATAAAACTGGATTAATATCCTCATGGCAGGATTTTATTTAGGTCCGAACTAACATTAGCATGCGATTAGCCGAAACAGATTGAATAATTCGTAATTAAGCCAAAATAAAAACCTATATCCAGTTACGCCCAAAAAATAGACCCTTAACTATTTACAAAAACTACATAAATAAAATTTAGAAAGGATAAAGTCTTTAGGTCCGAACTAACATTAGCATGCGATTCGCTGAAACAGATTGAATAACTCGTAATTAAGCCAAAATAAAAATCTATATCCAGTTACGTCAAAAAAATAGACCCTTAACTATTTACAAAAACTACATAAATAAAATTTAGAAAAGATAAAGCTATAAAAATTTGGAATTAAATTTAATAAAAAAATCTAGATTATATTATGATTGGAATACAAGTTTCACATAAGTTGACGAGCCGATATATCAGTTATCTCCCCGCCCACCCTTCTGGTCCTATGAGATTCGTTTTCCCGCAAGTTAAGGAAAACTCCTGCCCTCTAGAATAATATATCGCATCTGCTGGCAAGAACCGCCCTGTCCAGCAAAGTACAGGAAAACGTACGGCAGACGGATGCAAAGTACCACATCTCACTTACCAGCAGATATTCGTCACCATAAATTCCACCTATCTCCCAAAATCTTCCGACGAAAGAATCATATTCCTCGAGTAATTTTAGCCGCATTTTTTGTCCCTCAAGCCAAACAAACAAAAAAATTTCTCTCCAGTAATTGTTTTCTTAAACTGAATTGTTTTCCGAAGTATTGTTTCGAAATTCTGCTTTTCTCACAAAATTCAATATTAAAAAAATTAAAAATTTCATTTATCAATTGCATATTAATATAAATAACATTTTTACCATGATATTTCTTGCTGTAAAATAGTAGTCTCAAACTCAAATTGCTTTGCCCGCCGAATGCGCAATTCGAAAGGAAATGAAGGGCCGAATGTTTTTAAGTCGGCCGGATGGCCGCGTGGTAAAGCTTTGGCTTACCACCCTGGAGGATCCGGGTTCAAATCCGGGTCCCACACCTCCAGTTTTTCAGGAGGGGTCCGGGCCCGGGCCCGGCCTGTTGAACCCCATCCTTCAACCATCCGGTTGACCCCATCATGGGTGCTGGCCAGCCTGTGATGGAAGCTATAAATGGCCGCCGCCAGATAATGAAAGGAAAATATTTATTTGTAATTACTTTCATATTTTCTTACAAAGATATCGACGTAACATTTTATAATTATGAGATTATAATAAAATAGTTTAATGTTAAACTGTAGTAATTTTCCGACTGTAACATGAATTTAAACAAATAGCTAAAAGAAAATATTTATTTGTAATTACTTTCATATTTTCTTACAAAGATATCGACGTAACATTATATAATTATGAGATTATAATAAAATAGTTTTATTAATGTTAAACTGTAGTAATTTTCCGACTGTAACATGAATTTAAACAAATAGCTAAAACTAAATTTAAACAATATTTTTTGATTTATAATTTTTGAATCAAATTTAATGTTTGTAATGTCGCAATCCTTTGAAGCATTTTTTTTTCCAAAAATTCTAAACATAAATAAATGTGTTTTATCACAAAAAATAATTTTATTATCAGTGATATAAACAAACAATTTTTAGTTTATGCTACAACAAATATAATTTATGAATGCGAACTTGAAAACCTGCCTTGTAACAACGATTCATTTAACTTAAGTAAAAAATCAACGCAATATCTTTATTATGTAACCAAGTGTGAGCATTTATGTAATGTGTTATTATCTATATGTTAAATTATATAGGGCCTACTCCTGTGTAATTTTAGGAGTCTTGTAGTCTATGACGTGTAGACGGAAGGCGCCATTGTTCAGTTCCTTTTATTCTTTGGGTGGTACTAGCGTGTTGTCCAATAACTTAATAATGTCACCTCCAAGTAGTTGTTAGTGTTAAATTGTCCATCTTCTTCCTTCGTTACTTTAAAGCTTTCATTATGTGTCACGTAAAATATTACCTAGTATAGAAATTTTGGAATTTCTACGAATTTTGGATTGCTTTTCATTTCCAAGTACGACACCAGCTGTTATTATTTTTTTCTTTTTTTTTTTTAATTTTGCATGAACCATTGTTTATACAAAACTCTATTTTGCTTTTAAGTTTAATTAACTGAAAAAAAAATTTGAATAAAATCATTAAAAATTGCAAAATTCGTGAGTACTGCACTCAATACTTTATTATTACAAACAAAAGTAAAATTTGTAATTATTTAAAATAATAAATAATAAAATATATAAAACTGAAAAATTAAAAATTTTTTTATTAAATTTAAACAATATTTTTGATTTATAATGTTTATATTTGAATCAAATTTAATGTTTGTAATGTCGCAATCTTTTGAAGCAATTTTTTTCCAAATATTCTAAACATAAATAAATGTTTTTTATCACAAAAATAATTTTATTATCAGTGATATAAACAAACAATTTTTAGTTTATGCTACAACAAATGGCATTTGGAAAAAAATAAATTTAAATGTATGATCGTGTTCCATTTCTAAACCAGTTATCAGGTGTTGCAGTGTATATTAATTATAGAAGATAAGCGATAATAAGTCGATAGATAATATCTCTCGCATCAATCTTTTGCTGCATAGAAAAAAATTTAAAAAAGCATCATTATTATAACAATAAGTGGAGACAGCAGAAGTAAGACTTATCTTGAATGTTAAGAATAATTTGTAAATTCATTTTTTATCCTTTCTGAAAGAACATTTCTATATATTTTGATGAATAAAACTTGATATAATATAAAATGAATACTTTATAGATTTAACTATTTCTATCCGATATATAGTATTAATTAGGATAATAAGTTTATTATAATAAAAGTATAATTCACTACGAGTAAATAAATGATGGTAATAAAACGTTTACTTGTGGGTCTGTTTATCAAAATTTTATTAATTTTAATTACGAATTTATGGAGCAACTTTTGCCCTTATATCGGGGTGACATTGAAAAGTTCATGATGCATACTAAAGTATCTTTTATTCATTCGGTCATAGCCAAAATTAGCTAAAATAGCTGAAGCAAAGCGAGCGTAACTAATGCCTTTATATGGAAAGTACTCTTATTGTACACACCAAGTTTCCATAGCAACTGAAGTGATTTAAGTAGTAGACATATTTCGGAAAAGACCCACACCCTGAACAATCATGTCCTAGTCAATGTGATATACCGAATTGAAACAAAAAAATTCGAATATCAAAACTCAAAATTTCAAAATGATAACTATTTACAATCGTTTCTTGTGTCTGCTATTGGTGAGTTGTTAGTTCAAATTATTATAATTTAGTAACTTTTTTCTATATATAACTAAGTAATATGTACAAAATTCAGTTAAATTTATTAATCTGGTTTAAAAATATGGTGTGAAAATCGGATGTAATAAGGAAACAGGAATCACTTTCGCAGATTCGATTAAATAAGTGATTAAAATAGTTGCATGCTATGAAATTAAAGAGATTTTTCTCGATTGCTTTGTAGTTAACGAAGGTCTCTTAATATTTTTATAAAAAAAATATCACTTTATAAAAATATATACATGTAAAAAACCCATTGTATGTAGTTTGAAATGACATTTATTGAGTCTACACCCATTTAATAAATTATATAGGAACTTGTCCGAACAATTGAGATCATAGATATTCAGTTCTGCTAACATATTATTTTTCTTAGTATTTATTTCCACAAGTTGATTCTGAGAATTACACGACTCTATTGTTCGATATAAAATCACCAATGAAAACGTTCGGTGAATGTTTATCCTTTCATTCTATTGGTTATTTTAAATGAAAAATTCGAAGTACAATTGGTTCTCCATCAGCGAATATCTTTTCTAAAGTGGATTAGTGAATTTTCGTGCAAGAATCATACACCCACTTCCGACTTTTCGCTCGTTATCATATCACTTTAGTTGACAGTAATTTGATTAAGGGGGAATGGAACACATGATAAAGGGGTGGGGAAAATGATGTTGAATAAACTTTTGAACAGTAAGTTTGTTTGAATAGTTTGATGCTTCTTGGTAGCTCTTCAATAGAACAATTTTTTTTCTTTTTCTACAAAACTCCCAAGTTATTATATTTAATTAATAACCGACGAAATAATTTGACATATTGTATCACTTTTTAGTAAGAAAGGTTTGTATTAAGTATAATAAAAAAAAAATTAAAACTTATTAAGAACTAATTTAATTCGCAATTTTCGTTTACTTTTCGAAAAATGTCACAAGATAGACTTTTATCTACCTAGAGATGACAATAGATAACAACTAGCTAAAAAATTTTTAAATAATTTATTAAATTTTCAAATCATTTTATTTATTACAAAAATTAAAAAAAAAAATTTGTTTCATCTTTCCCCACGATATATTCCAGAAGATAAAGTTCCAGATAATTTTGATAAAAATTATCATGCAAAACATGTTTGATTTCATACTTATACAGTATCTATATTTTATAAAATATAAAAAAAATAACAACAAAAGTTTAAAAAAGTTCTACTTCATGAAGATTTTTACCTATTCTTCAAGTTTAAAAAGAAAAATTTTAGCGAACATTAAACATATTGAATATGTATATAACATTCATGCATAAACTTTCTTTGAATTCTTCATAGGCCACCAACGTATGATAGACAGTGTCTTAACCAATTATATATTACAGATTGACTACACTTCCTGTGTTTATCGCAACAGCCAATGATTCTGAATGACAAACTTATTATCTTCTTCATCCTTTCGTGTCAATATGTCATCCTTATCTGATAAGGTTCTCTAGTCCATTCATGTGAGATACAGTATTTTACAACTGCAGACAGCAACATATTTTTTTATATTGGAATATAAAAAAAATGATTCTGATTATACATAATATAGGTTAATATCATGCGAATAGTTTTCACGGAGACAAAATTTCTATCTTAATAATCCAAAATTTTATTGGAAATCCGTGCCTATCTCTCATTTGGAACATGTCGAAGAATATTGTTTAGATGTCATTTTCTTTCAGTAATAGCGTTTTTCTGGGGGGATGAAAGACTATTAAAGCGAGAAAATTACTACTAAACTTTCTCGCTAGCTCCTCCCAACAAAAAACTAAGATAACAGAGGAAATTCTGTAGCTACCTACCACTTGGCATTTACCACACTTTCCCCAGAATTACTGTTTTATTCATTCCGTAACAGCTGTCTGTTCTCTATATTATTGGGTATTTAAATATTCATCAAAATTATAAACTATAAAGAATTCTAATTTTCTTAATATATGTGTAACATTTAAATTTTATTTTATTTTATTTATTTTTATTATACATTTTGTTTTAATGTAAAATATGTTATCATATCATAAATGATATCATTATCCTTAATGATGAAAATCGAATTAAGCTACTCTAACAGTTTAATTTAAATGTAATCTGCATAATTAGTTACAAATTATTATTTTTGAAGATATTTATAGATTAGTAATGAATTTGTCGCAGACGTCCTGATAATTTTCTCTTGGCATGACATTATGCAGTTAAGTGTCCACGCCATTCTAAAAGCTAGAAGGCATTGTAATTGGTTTTAAGAGTCAGCCTGAAGACATTTCATCTTATCTCAAATGATTAGACGTCCTACTCTCATGTTTCTAGTGAAAGATTTCGTATATCTATGTGTCAATTTGCCACGCCATCTCAATTATAGCATATTACATACGACCGCAGTGCGAAGATAATGTCTGATTTTTAAAACAATGTCTCTAGACATAACGCCTAACAAATGTTTACATCTTAAACACAAAAAAAGCGAATTATTAAGAACTATATTTTGTTTGTAATTTAGAATTATTTTCAATTAATATGGCTTAATATTTAACAATTCGTGTATCAATCATTATTATGAACACCTTTGCACTTATACTTGACATCACATAATATTCTATACAAGGCAGGTGAAATAACTTATTATTGTGAACTTGAGTTAATTGCTACAATAACTTTAATTACAGCAATTGTATTATAACAACAATATATTGTTTACGTTTTAATAATTTACTTTATTTAATACTACCATCTGCTCGAAGTTAATAAAGATATTATCGAACGATTTGCTTTTCAGCTAATTCTTCTACATCGTTTCTTCGAACAAACGAAAGCTTAATAATGAGTCTGTTTTAATTGAAAGGTTTATTTTTACGTCGAAACTGTGTAAACTTAAGAGTTTAGAAGGAATAAATCGTTTTATGAGTTATAAAGCGCGGATATTAAGAGCAAGGAGAGGTATCTTATTCGGTATAAACCAATTAATAGGCTAATAAAATAAATCTTGTAACGAAGGATATTCGGTACAAGAATCTCATTTGTATGGGTGTATTCGTTTCTAATTCGTATAAAATGCTTACTTATTTAAATAATTACTTTATAGACATAAATTATAAACGCGAACAATAAAAATGGAGACGTTTTTAATGCAGATTTCCAGACAGATTTGCAACTTTAGCAAGTTTCTAAATAGACGAGAAAATGATGAATGAGAATCACTTATAACACGATAGATTAATGGATACTAATTACTGAATTTTTTTTTATGAATCTTGGCTATTGTTATGTCGTACCCGAAGGCGGTTCCATTTTGCGAGGCTGAAGTTTTTATTATGCACGGTAGAATACTGTATTAGTAAGACGCGAGAGCGATAAGATGCACACAACATTTATAACATTACTTTAATATTTGAGCAAAAAAAAGCATTAAAGAAATTCAAGAAATTATAAAAGATAGTCGTAAATGAGATGAGAGCAAGAATTATCCCAAGTGTACGCCCCACTATGGGTGTGGATAGAAATACCAGAAGTGGGGTGTTCCAGGATAGAAATCTCCCTACGTTCTCTGTTACCTTGTTGGAACGGGTGGGAACCATGACAATTTGGGAAATTCCCTGGCCTCCTCCGCCCTTCCAATCTTATGGGTTGTCAACCTCTGTAGGTATCTTCACTCGAGATAATCTACAAACAATAGAAAAGTATTGTCGTATGTTTAATTCATGACCATCAACGAGTTCAGTCTCTACATTGATAAAAGGACATTGTCTATTTTATGATGCAAAACTCACATGAATATTTGAAACCAATTAATAAACGACACTTAAAAAGCATCTGATTGTCAACTAGACGAAAGAAAATAAATACGAATTCGATACTTTTTATTACTAGTTAAAAACTTTAAACAGAAATAGAATTTATTACGAATCTCTATAAATAAAGTAGTTACATTAGATAAGAATGTAAAAACTGCTGAAAGTTGAGCATGACAGAAGCTATGGAAACAAAACTTATGTTGACAATGTTGTTTAATTCATAACTTGTCGCCATGTTTTTTCTCTGATAAAAAGAGTATGCGTGAAATGAATATTTAAGTTAGAGATGCTGATGCATTAGTAGTCAAGTGATGCTACACTGTTACATTTAAATTATTACTATTTTATCTTCGGTACTTACAATAAACTGATTGCTACTAACAGATTTCTAGCTATAAAAGAAGTCAGCTTATCCACATCAAACAGACCTAGATGTATAAAATATAATTAAAGTATAAATTATTTTGTTGGCAAATTAATCAATAATAAAATTAATTAAATAAACAAATTACTCTGTTACCAATAAAAAAAATATGTTGTTTTAATTTATAAATTACTTCTATTCTTTTGGGATAAAAATAATTTTTATAATAAAATTACGTAGTTATCTGTAATTATTGATAGTTGCATCGATGTATATCAATTTTATTAAATTATAAAACAAAATTTTTGCTTATTAATGTGTGTAATCGCTGTTTAAATGAATTAATTTATCATCGAACACTTTACACTTGAATTAACTAAATAATTAGTTAATGACACCTCATTTTATTAATTAATTTCAACGATTATAACAGTTTATGCATCGAATAAAAATGAATCAATAAAAATATTAACGAAAGTTTTCAACCGATAAAAAAAATATTTACAAAATTTTAAATTTTTTTCGATTAATTCGATACTTTACGACATCATCGGAAGTCAGTATTAAGTCTATGGGATCTTATAGTAATCTTATGTGACAGATGAAAACGTGACAGATTTGTAAATTTTGAATATTTTATATCGAAATTAATGTATTATTTATTTTGTACGTTAATAAAATATTTAATATTAATTTTCCATTTTAATTATCGAAATTTTGCATAATGCATAAGTACAGGTAAGTCTAATTGAATAAGTATAGACCACCTAGTATAATAATGATCGGTTCATAAACAATTATATACAAGTTGAATTTGTGACTAAGTTATTTGCATTTTTAAAAAAATAAATCAATAATTTTGTCTTTTATTTTCTAAGATAGATAATTAGTCGATAGAAAAATCTATATTAGAGCAAGACAATATGGAATCTTTACAAAAAATAAAGTTGGCTAGACTATTGGCATGCATATCGTCTAAAATTTATTTAAATATAACAGACTATAATTATAATATAATTTAATAATTTCTTTATTTTTTATATCAGAATTTAAAATTATAGGAATGATATTAACTATAAAATTTTAACAGTAGTTTAGAGAAGTAAAGCAAGTAGCGGACTTAAAAACATGAATCGAATAAATCTATAGACCTTATTTCTATATCCAAAATTGATGAGAACAAATAAAAATTATAAATTAAATAATCGATATTAAATCGATTTGGAAAACGTGATTAATCCGAGTATCTTGTAAAATGGCAACTGATAGAAACGGGATTAAGATGCTTGTTCTCTGTCGAAACTTGGCTTCCACCTAAATTAAACAAATATAATTTATTTTGTTATAAAATAAATTTCTTTAATTTGATAACAAAATCAATAATAATTAATTCTAAATTACTTATTGAGTGAAAGGAACAACAACAACTGCGAGGGACATAAATATTATGTGCAATGTGTGACTCGCATGTATTATTCAGTACGCTACGTAAAGTTTATATATATTTGCAAAAACCTCTGCAATGTTACAAAACCATCAGAGAATTTTAAAAAATGTTTTTCTAGCTCTTTATATAATATATTCTTTGTCAAAAAAAGTTATGTTTTTGAATAATTTTTCACTTCAAATGCTCATTTCTAATTTAATTTAATTTTAATAAATTAGTTACAAGAGAAATGTATCAAAATTATTTTAATTGTTTTTTTTTTCTTACAGATTATATTCTGGTTAAAGAGAGTTGGTAAGTAGCATATAATTAAATGTTCTCGATGTTAAATAATTGGATTTTATATTAAAAAATGTTAAAAAAAACTATAGCTAGAAAGATTATTGTTTAATGTTGCCTTAGAAACGTTCAACTGAAAACAAATGGGTGCGACAGAAATAAAAGAAAAAAAAAAAAGATTGTTCTGCTTACGTTACATATTAATAATTAATATGCGTAATGTAATTTGCTAGATTAACAATTCTAATTTCGTACTATAGTCTATTGAGGCCAATGTTTCCAGTGAAAAGATATTTAAGGATTGGTTTGAATTCCGATTATACTTATTCATCTTCTTTGAAGAACGAAGAAATTTTAATTAATTATCTTTTAATTTTATCAATTACACGTTAAATTTTAAGAATTACGTCATTGAATAATGTATCAATCCGGTTTATCAATGTCCTTTCTGCATTAATTTTTTTTTTTATATAAGTTTAGAAAAGCCGTAAAAGAACAATAGAACGTAATCTTGTTTAAAGATTAAAAAATAAAAAATAAAATCATTAGTTCTCAAATTGTTTTATTAATTTTATATTTCATTTAAATCACGAATTAGATTCTATAAACGATGGAGACTGTTTGGATGAAGGCGCAACAGAATTTTTTCGTTTCTCCCCTGGAGGATATGATCCTACTAAAAAACTTGATCCCTGGAACTGCAAAACAAGATGTGGGGATTTATGGCTTCCGTATACAGGAATTTTAAAAGACAAATACTGTTTATGCTCAAAAAATAAAGAGGGTAAGATAAGAGATTAAGATTTTAAGAGTCTATCGAAATTCGACGAATGCCAAGAATGTGTTCTAAAGTGCTCAAATTTTTATATTTATTTTTTAGTGGAATCGATGGAGACAACCGATCCAGAACGTTGTTTACAATCTAACGAAGCGCTCGTATATTACAAATCCATCGTTATCATTCCAGTAACAGGTCTTAAAATTAAAGCATCGGAAAAAAAGATTAAAAATGCTTCCCCGGTCGATTTTACAGTTAGTATAGATACCGGTGAAAACGTCGAATATTCTGTAACGTTCGGAGACGGAAATTTCATGAATTTTTACGACAACACCACTACATTCAAACATTACTTCTATCATCCTGGAATCTTTAAAATAACAGTGTCTGCAAAACCACGTGGTGCACCAGAGGTACGTTAACCCCTTTCTAATGATTTAATAAGTTCTCAGTTTAGAATATTTACATTTATAATTGTTACAGACGTATCGGGTAGCAGCTAGTACGAAAGTGACAGTGATCTCGGCTATATCAGAAGAGGGGGTGACATTTGTTTGTCCCACTGTTGTAAAACCTAAAGAGATATTTGCGTGCAATCTGACAGTTACCACTGGCGTAAAGATGTCTCTAAAACAGGAATATGGTGATAGAACCAAACCTTTGGCATCCGGTTTGCCAGGTAAGTCAAGTCTGACACTGCCAGCAAATACCACAAATAATAATTATTTTCATTATATAATATTTTTATACCAGTCCTAATAATACCAAATTTGAAAAACGTATTTCCTGCTACGTTTTTTCTTTACTGATACACTCCTTAAACACATAATAATAGCTAAATATGGTGGCTTACATTATACGTGACTTAACTTTTTTCCCAGATTAAAATCTTAAAAAAGTTATTATATTTTCATAGATACTACAATTCAGAAAATAGGAATTGATATTCCGAGGGATCAAACTCCAGATATGATAACAAAGAAGAGTGATCAAAAATTAATCATAATTCCAGATTCACAGATATATATATCTGGCATAGTCAATTCCATACAATTATACGGTTCCGTAGAAGGTGGAATTTCAGTTTTGGTAAGTTAAAAAATATATATATAATGACGAAACTTATAATTAACTATTTTACGAGTAATTTTTCATAGTATCTTAAAAATTTATAGCAAATTCCCCATTTCTTGACGCGTTTGCATAAATTATAGCTTGGTTTCTTTGTGTGGTCTGTTTAACTTGAGAAATCAACAATTTAGAAAAAAAAAACGAAATTTATATCTTTAAAAGATGAATGAGGACGCATAAACCATTTTTCAATATGTTGGCAACCTATAATTTGGTTATAAATTGCTCCTTCAATGATATACCTGTATTTCTTTTAGATACTTAGAAGTAAATGTCAAAACAAAGAATGTTCAGCATACATTGAATGCCAAAAAGAAAATTTATATTGCCCTCATCGGCACACGTGTCTCTCACCTATAAAGGAAGAATCATGTCCCGAACGCAGATCAATCTTTGACTTTCCTCTTACAATCATTTATAAAATCCCTTTGGATATTAAGGTGGGTCACAATCATCTACCAATAGAAGGAGGATATAAAGTCGAAACAGGTGACATTTTGGGTCTCTACTTAAGAAGGGGTTACGTAGCTTATCGTCATACACTTGGAACAGAAGAAGACGATTTTGGAGGTTCTAAATTATCTAAGGGAGCCATTAAAGATACTAGCGTCAAACCTACAGGATTAAAGTATTTCATACAGGCAACCATTAACGTGCCGCTCAAATTAGCGTTACAGCATCGATACAGACAAACTGACATTTTTGAATATTCTATCGAAGTTAACAATGAATTTACAACTCCGGCTGTAACTAGAACGTGTACTATTAACGTTCAAAGACCCATAATAGGAATTAAACTCACCGTTTCACCACCAGATACCGCCACAGGGCTAGTGGTGAAATTTGAGTTGGCGATTAACGGTGGCACAAATATTAATGTTGTTTGGGATTTTGGCGATGGAAAAATCAGGAAAGAACACGTTGAAGGTGAGAACGGATTTTATTATTATTATTTTTTTAGGTTTTTTTTTTCTTAACAGAATCCAATACACTTCAAACAGGAAATAATACAATTTCTTATTATACTCGCAGACTCTACAACAAAAGGTAAGCTCACAAAAGAGCACATATATCGAGAACCTGGTATATATAAAATCAAAATTCGTGCTTTCAACTTGCATGGAGAATTTAATGATACTCATAAACTTATTGCACAAAATCCTGTCTTACCAGTTTGGGAAATAAATACAAATTCTCCTCAGCTTCTACCGGGTGAGTTTTAATTTATTTTAAAGTTTAAATAATTAATCGGGCATAAAATATTCGATTTATAAAAATTTAAACTTTTTTCTTATTTAAAAAAATTTTTTTTTAGCTGTTATAACTATATATCTCAGCTATCCGAGAACGGAAAAATTACCGACAAATGCCAGCGCTCTTTTTAAATTTGGAGATAAAGCCACATTAAAATGGGATATTCCGAAAGAAGGAGAAGGCGTGGAAGAAAGCTTTCAACACCCATATAAAAAACCAGGAATATATAAAATATCCGTGAAAATATCTAATTTGGTTACTTCGAAGGTTCTAACGACTGAGGTGTGTGTGTAATGAATTGTTTTTATAGCCATTTTTTTTTTATGCCATGTCTAACTGTGTTTAATGATTATAGGTGGAAGTAGCTGAATACATAACAGGACTTTCAGTCAAGCCTTTCCACATACCGCATGGAGGTAAAAGATATTTGCCAGGTTTTGGTCCCAAACAAGACAAATTTCCTGTCGATCGCAATGTGACTTTGTTCATGGGAGTAAAAACGGGTAATTATCTCGTATTTTTAACCGAATATAAGCCGATAAAATTTTTGTCAAATTTTTACTCGCACCTCTGCAGTGTCTCCATCTAGTGTGAGAAATTTTAAACGTAATCGACATACAAAAAAACTTTAATTTTTGTATTAATCGAAAATAATTTTTATTATTTTTAATCTATAGGTGACGTAGAGTTATACGTCATCGAACTTCTGAATGATGGAAGTGTACTTAAAAACGATTCAGAAAATACATTCACTTACGACTTTCAACAGGTAAAAAAATGCTTTTTAGACTAACAATAAGTGTTTTTAATTTTTAATAACAAGTTCCGTTTTTCAGGCAGGACATTACAACCTTTCTATTTTTGCTTATAACCACGTGCACAGAAATGCACCCCCTGTTAAAATTCATTTGCACATGATGGAACCAGTATTTGGCTTGGACATTACTGATCATTATAACCTAACAGACGAAGAGGAAGATAAATTCTTCGAGATAAATTTCGAACAGCTCGGTACAGATACGTGTCTGGTTATTGATTACGGAGACGGTAGCATCTTGCACGCTTTTGGAGCTCGCGTAACGTGTTTCATTAATTACACTCGTAATGATATTTTATGGGAAGAAGACAAATTAAGCACTCCACACTTCGTAAAACATCACTATCGCACTAGAGGAGAATATTACGTACTGTTAAAAGCGTTTAACGACGTCTCGGAAGCTAATGCTACTCTAGTGTTTACTATCGTAGATTTATCTTGCAAACCTCCCATTTTGGACATTCGTAACAGAGCCAGTAAACCTAACTTGGCTTTAGAAAATTATCGTTCTATACCGGTTGTTTTATATTCTTACACTACTGTCAGATGTAACGTTACTACGGAAGCTTTTAGAATGTGGAGAGTATGGAGAGTTAATGAAACCACAGGGATGGAGATAGAACAAATTGATATTTCTATGTTGGATTCGTGCAGGAAGTCCATGCTGTTTATTAGACCATTCTTTCTGGAATCTGGATATTATAGATTTATATTTCAGGTTAATATGACAGGTAAGATTCATAGAGGTTATATATATATATCTAATTATTGTGGCAATTACAGATATCATATATTTGGATAATAATAGTTTAGAAATAAATTTTGACAACCTCTAATTAAATGCGTAAGATTCATTCATTGGACAAAATAATTATGGTTTCAGGACCTAGTGACTATCCGATGATGCCTTTTCGTCGTTCTATAGACACGTACGTGCAGGTTATACCTTCTCCAGTGATAGTTCAAATGTCTGATGGGGCACAGACCAGGGTTACTAGAGGTTGGGGTCAAAAACTTCGCCTGGATCCAGGTACTTACTCTGTCGATCCCGATGATGTCGACAATAAGGTAGGTGGGAGTTCATGCTCTTAGGGTGTAGCCTACAAATAGAAAAATCTAAAGCAATAAAACTTTTATAGAATTTCACTATAACTTGGTATTGCCGGCGGGTTCCTTACGAGATTTTGAACCGAAGTATGGCAGATGATTTTAACATATCCAATCCTATATATGATCGCAATTCGTTATATTTAGTACCTCCCAGTGAGGATGGACAAAATCCTGGAATCGAAGAGCCGGATGAAGGAGGATGTTTTGGAAAAGGACCAGGTCAGTAACAAGGAAAAACCGTTTCTCACACCCTTCTCACATTCATAAAAACTATGAAATTTTATTTTTACAGGCAGAATTAATGTCACTGATAGTTATTTAGAATGGGACACTAGTGTCTTTCGGAAAACTAATATTACTTACGAGATAATGGTTAAAGTAGAGTTATCCGATAGAGAACCGTCTTGGGGAGGTATTCAGATTGTTCTTTTAGAAAAAGTTCCACCTGCAATTGCTGTCAGGTAAGGCAATAGAGTATTAATTAAGAAAAATGTTTTCATATTTCTCTAAGTAATATTTAATTCCTGATAAGATGCCAGACAGAAAAATTATGCTATCCTCACGATCCTATCGGACAGAAAATTAATCCTGTACGGGTTGGACTAATAGGATTATGTACTGAAAACTGTGATGGAGAATTAATTTATCAATGGGAGATGTACGGTGTAGAAAATGAAGGAAATGAAACATATCTGGAAGATGCAGCTAGATTTTTAGTTGGTAAATGACACTACATATAAAAAAATTTCTTAATGAATTTGTAAGTCTTCATGTAAAACTATAATTATAGGTGCAAACGAACAGAAAATGGCATTATCCGAAGAATTTTTTAAAGAATACTATCCGGCTTTCGGAGATTTTATAGCAAAGTTAGCGGTAGAAAATGAAGCTAATCAGAAAGGAGAATCCGATTTGTTTCTTCATATTAATAAACCACCAGAAAATGGAAACTGCACACTTTATCCCGAAGAAGGAAAAGCTCTTTTAGATACATTTACTGCTATTTGTCTGGGATGGATCGATCCGGAGGGATCAGAAGTTGATTATTATGCCTACTGGAGTAAGATTTATTATTAAACTAAAAAATAAAAATAAAATTGCCAAAATTTATGAACAGATGAAATGTTTAAAGTCTATATAACTTTTCAGCTATGGATTTGCAGTCTGGAGTAGTTTTATATTTAAGTTATGGACCCGACGAGGCTGCAGAACTTGTACTACCCTACGGAGCTTTCCAACTTGGTGTAGATATTAAAGATAAAGAAGGAGCGCTTACCAAACTCAATATAACAACACTCGCTGTATGAGTATCATTAATTTTTTTATGAGTAATAATAACCTGGGTGCGGATATTAACTATGAATACTTTTATAGTTATCTCCGCCGACAAAACAGGAATACGAACAATTTATGGCAACTAAACAGTTAGAATACGTTGAAGCTTCAGGGGATCAAGCTAAGATGAATCAAGTTTCTCAAGCTGTATCCTCTTTAATGAATGTTCGCCTACCTAGTGATCAACCTGATAGTTCAGAAAACGAAATATCAGGTACGATATACTAAATTAGTAAAAAAATAATAATAATATCACGAGAAAACAGCAGACAATTTAAACTTTTTCTTTTGTGCATAGATGAACCAGATCCCGATAAGGAATTGGAAGAAAAGACTAATGTAAATAAACAATAAGAAAAATCACATAAATTATAGTAATTTTTTCGGACAAGATTTGACAGATTGATAAATTTTATCGAAACAGGCTAGACTTAAAATGGTTCGTTCTGTTGACGCTGTGATGAACATGGACACTTTAAGTGGATTAGAACAGATAGGAAGTGCATTAACTGCCATAGCTGGGGATGGAGATTCACTGGACAATGATGGAAAAGTATGTTTGTTTGCCGATAGATGGCACGACTAGTAATTTTTCATAAGCTACATAATGCTCTATATATACTTCGTATAAACAATATATGCCTTAATATTTTTAAATTTCATATAGAATGAAATTATACGATTATTGAATAAAACAGTAGTATTAGCATCAGATTTGAAAGTTGAAGCACCTCAACAGTTACTCGATTTTTGTATGTATGCTGTTGGAACGATGGGAGGAATAGTAGCCGTAAGTTTTCTTTTAATAAGTAAAAAAGCATGTTTATTAAAGTGCAATAATTTACTGCACAATTATTTTTATGCAGAGAATGTCTCAGCAGTTAGTAGAAGGAGTCGTAATGCCGAGCGATCGTACTAAAGCCTTAGATATAGAATATGACATACAAATACCTTTATATGGTGAAGAAGAAAAAGGTAAATTTATTTCATTTTTTTTTCTTACCTCCGTAATCGTTTTCGATAAAAACTTTTAAACGACGAAGCAAGAAAATAATATAAAGTTCAAAAATTTTATACTTGTTATAAATCGTTATATATATTTTTTCCCCGTTCAGAGAGTTTATTTGATGGGAAAATACCTTTCCAAGAAGCATTAGCAAAAGTCATAATCGAGCAAGAAAGAGAGGCTGTAAGTCTTAATAGGAAAACATAAAGCAATCAATTTTTCGAACAAAATATTTGGAAATAACTCTCTTTCTATATGAGATAAGTTTTAAATATATCTTACATAAATTTATTTTATAGGCGGAAGGACAGATAAAGCAGATAGTAGACTTGACCATCCAGTTGGTTCTGACGATATTGAGAAATATAGTCGTGGGTGAACAGCCATTGGAATTTATTGCTCCCAGTGGATTGGGATTAACTATTTCTATGTAAATATCAATCTTTTATAGCTTAAAATTGCAAAGAGCAAAAACAAATGATAAATTGCGATGTATATAGTACATGTCATGTTATTTATTTAAAACTAAAAAACAAGCACTTAGAAATAAAAGAATCTACTTTTGCGGGAATTTTATTTGATAGCATTATTAATTAAAGCTATACTAAATAAATTTGTTAAAATAACAACAAATATTATAAGTAAGGACAAATTTTTAAAAAAAATTTAATAATTTGAATCCACAAGAGTCATATAACCATCTAGCGTAAATAGACTCAAGAGATATAATTTTATCTCTTAAAACTATTTATGCTTTTTATACAATCATTAGAACTTAAATAAATGAAATTTTAAAACAGTTCTATTAGTGATCTGTCAATACATGTCATTAATTAAAAAATTTTGATTAAATTTGTGTAAATATTATTTGCTCTTTTAAAAATATAAGATTTGGAAGAAATCGAATTGTACAATTTCATTAATCCATTGATCTTAAATCAAATGTTAACAAATTGATATATATATAGGTTCAAAGGTGGAACTTTAACCAATATGTCAATCCAACATGGCGATGCTACTTACATATTTCCACATGTTTGCGATATTTTGAACGAACTTGGATGTTCTGGAAATGAAACTCTGGGTGTTATGGTATGTACCAGATAATTTATAATTTTATTTGCTCTTTCAACATAGTATAATTGTTTTGATTGCAAGAATTTTTAGTGTTTTTCGGATTATTTTATTTATTAATTAATACGCTCTAATTCTAATACAATCTGGTTAGCCTTCAAAGACAGGATATTATTTCGCGAAAGGGATTTGATTGAATCGATATAAATGTATCGATAATGATAAAAATTTTTTATGAGCTTATATGAATTTCATTGTTATATTATTTTATAGGCCGTTTCTTGGCCAGCTATTCTTCAATCATTTGGTGACAGCGTCGATCTCTTATCCAAAGATACACAAACTTTACAGTTATTGATGCTAGACGAGACTTTGCACGTTATGTCGATAAAAAATACTTCAGGACTATTTGGAATTATTATCCCTAGAAAATCTGGCAAAGATGACAACGTAAGATCTTATCCTTTAATGCACGAAATTTTATTTTTATTTTTTAGCTGTTTTTTATTCTATTTTATAGCCATTACCGGATCCGACGTTTGTGGTACCGACGATGAAATGGTACGAACAAATGGTTTACCATCAATTTTTCGTGGAAAAAGCCGATTCCGCTGTAAATATAGAAATACATCCGACCGATCCAGAAGCCACGTTAACTGTATTTATTAAACATAGAGAGAAACCACTTTTGAATTATTACGATTTAATGATACCACTAGAAACTATCAGGAACGTGAACGGTAATTTTTATCAGATTTTTTTTAAATTTTAACGAAATATCTATAAATATAACAACTTTAAATTTTCTGACAGGTACATACGACATATTTCTTCCAAACGACATCATCCAAAACAAAACAGGATTCTTTTATCTAGGAGTTGTCGAAGGAAACGATAGCCTCTCCGAAGAGGTGCTATTTGATAGCGAACATAATTTTACTAAAGGAGAAGTATCCCATACATTTTCAACTAACTATACTTTAAGAATTTACACTTCAGGGTGCTATTTTTATAATCCGGATACTAAAATTTGGTCTGGAGAAGGCTGCTTCGTAAGTTCATAATTTTTTTTTCTAAAATAAAAGTTGGTGTCAGAAAATTAATATTCAAATAAAAATTAACAAATTCTAATTTTTTAATAGGTTGAAAACTCTAATAAAGCTATGACATATTGCAAATGTAACCATTTGACTTCATTCGGAGGAGGATTTTTTGTTACTCCTAACACAGTAGATTTTGCTTACGTGTTTGCTAATGCAGGATTTGCTGACAATGTTACTATATATATGACAATTATTGTTACTTTATTACTGTATATTATGTTATTGATATGGGCCAGACGTCAAGATAAAAAGGATACTGAAAAGGTTTTTCATTTTTAGAATTTATTGCGTTAAATATTTTGTTCCGACTGAACATAAATCACCTATCCGCATTTACAGCTTGGAGCAACTCCTTTACCAGATAATGATCCACAGGATAGATATTTATACGAAATGACCGTTTTTACTGGCGATAAAGATGCAGCTGCTACAGATTCTGAGGTATTCGCCAGGAATATATTGTTCGAAATAATTTCGGTTTATTGAAATGTTTTTTTTTTTATATATTTTTAACTATTATAGGTTCATTTTATCCTTTCCGGAGAAGACGATGAGACTTCTGTTAGAACTTTTGGCGATTCGAAAAGAAAAATATTCAGAAGAGGAGCAATGGATACCTTCGTGATGAGTGTTGCTAGGTGAACAATCTGACTTGTGCTTTTTAATGATCTATAGACAACAATTATATCTATAGTAACAAACTTATTTTCTTTTTTACATTTAGACCTCTGGGTAAATTGAATTATATAAGAATATGGCACGACAATAAAGGAAAAGGAAAATTTCGATCTTGGTTCCTGAGTTTCATAGTCGTTAGAGATGTACAGACCGGAGCAAAATTCGAATTCGTTGTAAACAGATGGTTTGCGGTGGAAAAAGAGGATGGTTTGGTAAAAAAATCTAAATTTATAAAATAACAAAAATATATATTTATTTCTTATAGAAAATATATTTTAATATCGTTCCAGATTGACAGATTAATTCCCGTTGCTGGGAAAGGAGAAGCTACGGAATTTTCTCATCTTTTCAACGTCACTACTCAGAAAAATTTATCTGACGGACATTTATGGTTTTCGATATTTCTTCGTCCACCCAGGAGCAGATTTACGAGAGTTCAAAGAGTATCTTCTTGCATGGCTATGTTGTACCTGTCCATGCTTGTTAATGCCATGTGGTACGGCAGGGTGCCCAGTAAACCTTCTGGCTCTGCTATAAACATCGGTCCATTCTCTATGAGTCCCGAACAGGTTAGTTTAAACGAATAATGTTTATCTTTATTTTATTTTGATTATTTTATATTAAATATTTAAACTATTTTCTTTTACAGATAGGAGTTGGCGTAATGGCTAATCTCATAGTATTCCCACCCACATTTTTGATGATAACTTTGTTTAGAAAGTCTAGGTTACGTAAACTTCGACCTTCAAGAATTACAGAAGCATTAAAAAAACAACGTTAGTACAAGATATATTTATTTACATCTGATAAATATATCACATTATTAATTAATAAGTATACCATCTTATAAAAAATATCAGATTAAATAAATAATAATTAATCATAGATAATTACATAAAATTAAAAAATAAATATATAATTTTTTTATATAAAACTAAAATTTAATTAAGAATTCTAACAACATTATGCGCCTAGGCAAAAATAACAATTTAAAAATGTTATAACTGAAAAACTTAGATTCTTAGAAGATAAAAAATCGTAATTATTTATTATTTGGATATAATTTTAAAATTTTGTTTAGATAAAAGCAATAAAATGATCCTTTCTGGTTATATTTTTATCAATTAAAATTCATCTTACTTTATCTCTATATGCTATCAGATCATTAATATGATACAAATGAGAAAATAGTAATATGTTGTTGCATGATAGTATGAGTGTAAAGATGGGAATTTGTGACATTCAGATAATTACTTTTATAATTAATTAAACTGTATAAATTTTAAAAACATATAGTGCATAAAATGAAAAAAATTATTAAAATTTCTTCTAATTACTATTTTTTATATTTTAATTTATAAAGCCCATTAATTATAATTTTTTTTAATAATATACGTCTCAATAATTTTATACAAGTGCTTAGCAACATAGATTAAAAAAAATTGCTTAATAAATAAATAAAGGCATTTATCATTTGATTAATTAATTTAATTTAATATTTAATAAAATAACTTCTTAAAATTAAAACTTAAAATAAATTAAGTAATTTATTTTCTGCTAAATGATATTCATAAATATGTTCTTACTCTATAAAATACGAAAATATTATGCTATTGAAAGATGGATTAATAACAAATTAATCAATTATGACATAAATATCAAAATATTCTCGTTTAACGAATAAATTTATCGGAGTTCAAAGTAGAATATAAATATTTTTTAACAAAATTATTTAAATTATCATTATGATTATTACTCTGAAAAGATTTTAATTTGCAGTATTTATATATTTTATATAATTTATTATAGGTCATAAATTGCATGCTTCAGAATAAATTTATTTCTGTATTTCATAAACTTGATAAATATTTAACATATTTAATATTTAAAGCATTACTAACAAAATAATTTTTTTTTCTATTTTTTAAAGGTATAAGATTATAGAATAATGATGTGCAATATAAAAATTATTTTTTTCTTTCTTTTTTTAAGTAAAGTTTTTCAAAAATTGGTTGCATGCACGTACTTTTTCTGTTGTTCTTCCTTATGATATTTTGAGAACCAAATATTGATTAGTATTAAAAAATTAAGAGATCATTACTCATCCTATCATCTTATCTCATACTCATCCTATCTATCCCATTCTCTGAAGCATGATCATAGAACATGCTTCAGAGAATCGTATATTATACGATCTAAACATTGTCGAAATATGAACGGCAGCTATTCGAAATATTAGAATACCGATATTCTAAATCTATTTGTTGCATATTAATAATAATATAATCATTTAAAAGGTTTTCAGATATATTTTACAACAACCGTCCTAAATAATTACATATTTCTGTTGTATATCTATCCGAAAAATATCTTAAGAAAAAAACATTGTAAACATTCAAATTTTAGATAGCCATTCTTTTTAATCTAAACTTTACGATCTCTAATTTTGAAGTCTTTATACAGTATATTTAAAACTATTTGCCTCACCTGATAGGTAATTTGAAAAATTTCCTTTTTTTTAATATTTTGTAAAAAAATGGTTATAACGTTATTTCCCATCGGCAAAAATTTTATCTATATTTTTATTTTATATATTAAAAAAGTGTTGCTACATTAAACAAAAAGTTTTGGAAGCCGAAATGCATTTCTAGATGAATTTTAGAGAAATAAAATATCAAATATTAAAAAAGTTCAAAGTATACAGAATGCTCCTAAAGGATCCTGTCAAATTTAAATCACAGATGCTACTCATCAAAACAGAGCTAAAAGGCCATCCAGAAATAATTTTCTTTTCGAGGTAATATAGGGTATAAAAGCAGAGGTCATATATGTAATCCCGCAAAAGAGAGCAAAATCATAGATTATCTCCAGCCATTTGCAAACTCTTCCAGTTACTTGCACAGTAATATGATTAATGTACAGTTCGTTTCATTACAGTTGGTTGCAAACCATAATTTACTAAAGCCATAATGAGAATAATATCCCTATTAAATTGTATGCTTTTACACCCTGTATTTTCTTGTAAAGGAAACATTTCTAGACCATATGTATATAGATTTTTTGTTCTGTTTTGATGAGTAGCATCTGTGATACCAGTGTGAAGTTGGCCCCTCACTTTTGAATTTTTAAATTTTTTCTTTTGCATTCGTTTGCACATAATAACTATTATTTAACCTCATAGCACATGATGGGCCTTTCCTAAAGATGTGCTCTACGTACGGTGGTAAGCTTATGTTACCTACTATGGTCACTGACTGCTTGAGGTCTACTATACATATAAAATAAATTATTATAATATAAACACCAATATATCAATTTAAAAGGTAAATGATGTTGTGATAGTAAGTAAGTATGTTTCAGCGGTAGCAATCATACCAAAAACACTTTTATAGTGATGGAGCCAGAGCCAGAGCCGGAGTTAAAGCCTCAGTTTTAAAACAATGACTCTGGAGCCAAAGCTGGAACATACTATGGCTTTGGAGCCAGTGCCTAACCTATTTCAAGCCAGCTCCCCATCCCTGGTAGTGACATGAAGCTTGGCCACCCCTGGACTTTAAGTTTCTATAAAACCTTGCAGAGTGTGAAACTATGTTATACAAGATTAAGATTTACCACAAATTCTAAACAATGTTAGAACAAAAACTACATTCTATAAATAATGTGTTATGTGAGGGAGGTTTGTCACAATTTTCTAATCATGTTAAAACAAAACTATTTTGAAGTACCATGTTATATGAGGATTGTCTGAATATACCTATCTTGCACAATTATAAAAGTTTACAAAACTGTGATTTAAAGTCTACAAAATTCAATTACAGTATAGAGCAACGGTCGGCAACTGGCGGACTGCGGAAGGTCAAAAACTGGACCGCCAAAATTTTTTTGAAAGTATAAATTACTCAAATTATTTAAAAAATATTTTTCTGTAGATAACATTACATTTGAGGGCCACCCTTATCATTTTTTCTAATATTTTATTTAATGAAATAGGAAATTTTATAAATCGAACTGCGGAAGGTCAAAAACTGGACCGCCAAAATTTTTTTCAAAGTATAAATTACTCAAATTATTTTAAAAATATTTTTCTGTAGATAACATTACATTTGAGGGCCACTCTTATCATTTTTTCTAATATTTTATTTAATGAAATAGGAAATTTTATAAATCGATCTCTGACTCTGGCAACCTGTGTCGGACGTGCTATGTATATACGGTATTTTTATAAAGAACGAATCTAAATAAAGTACACAAATTTTATCATCACTTCGTCAGTAGTTGTCGCGATCTCGTACGGAGCGTTTTGTTATTATTGAGGCTTATTACGTTTCTTTTGCATCGATATGGATCCTAAAAGCGTAAAGTGGATAGTGAAAATAGGAAGTTTTTGACTGAGTGGACTGAACAATATTGTTTTACGTTGCCTGATAGGCCTGGAGCTGTTCCAGTTTGCCTCATATGCAACAGAATTGTCACTCTTGTTAAAGTGCCAATTTAAAGCCACATTACAAAACAACTCATCAGCAATTCCATAAAAATTTTCCTCTGGGTAGTGAAGCTCCTCAAGAAAAACTCCAGGCATATCTAGCTTCTTACAAAAAAAGCACAGCCTTATTAGTTCACTCTATGAGTGAGCAAGAAAAATCTGCACAAGCAGCGTTGCAGCGTGTGTTGGATGCTTAATAAACACCAGAAGCCATTTTCAGACTCTGAGATAGTAAAAAAATGTATTCAAAGTGGCCGTGGCACTTTTTGAAGAGAAAAAGGATGTTGTTGCCGCAATTCAAGGTATTCCATTGTCGGCAAGAAGCAATACAAGAAGAACCGAAATTTTGGCTGCTGACAATAAAAATAGTTTGCTCAAACTTCTACAGAAGGTGCCTTGCTACGCCATAGCACTTGATGAATCATGTGAGACTGTGTGACTACTTTTGTGTGATTTTTGGATATTGAAAGTAAAGCATTTAGGGAAGAATTGCTAGCAATATTGCAGTTTAAGGCAAGACTCGCAGAGATTTATTCAAGACTTTTGATGACTTCATGACAAAATCAAACATTAATTATGATAAAATGGGGTCAACTTTCAACTGACGAGCTCCAGCGATGATCGGCAAAGAAAAGGGACTAGTAAAGAGAATCAAGGATAAGAATGCTGGGCTACTTACTATCTTATCAGTGCATAATTCACCAGGCAGCCCTTTGTGGGAAAACTTAGTGTCACTCTGAAAGAAGTAATGGACAGCTTGATCAAGTTGATTAATTTTAAGAGGTCTCGTTCTGCT
The DNA here is from genome assembly GCA_000484575.1 of Olivierus martensii. Taxonomy (NCBI): domain Eukaryota; kingdom Metazoa; phylum Arthropoda; class Arachnida; order Scorpiones; family Buthidae; genus Olivierus; species Olivierus martensii. Next base: position 30,538 of record AYEL01090682.1, read on the forward strand.
CTTCAGCACAGACAGTTCAAAGAGTTTCTGAGTGTGATTCGGCACATTCTGACTTACTGCAATACAACAATGTTCGTTGGCTAAGTAAAGGTCAAGTGATTGAACGTTTTTGGCAAATAAAAGAAGTAGTAACCTCCTTCTTAGAAAACTTGGATACACAAAAAGCAAGAAACCATTTGGAGTTCCTGGCAAACGAACACAATATGCTAGCTGTGGCTTTCCTGAAAGACATTCTGAAACATTTAAATGCACTCAATACTCTCCAATTTTGGAACATCCTACAATATAACTTCAGGGATTATTATATACGAGGGTGGTCTGAAAAGTTTCCGACCTCAACATGAAGATGGCAGTATTCGTCAACAAAAGCTAGGGAATCTGTTTGTGCCTCTTTTGAAAGGTACTCACCAAAATTTCAGCCATTTTGGATGCGCAGTTGTTGTTTGACAATTGTTTGAATGAGTCGATGTGAGTGTTTTTGTGAAAATGGAAAATATCGAGTATAGAGCAGTCATTAAATATTTGTTTTTGAAAGGCAATAAGCCTATGCAAATTAAAGACGAGTTGGACACTGTGTATGGGGACTCTGCACCATCATTTACCACCGTGAAATTTTGGGCAGTTGAATTTAAACGTGGCCGTACCAGCTTGGGAGACGATGAATGTTCGGGACATCCAAAAACTGCAACTACTGATGATAACATCGCTCAAGTTCACCAAATGGTGCTCGACAACCGTCGAATTAAAGTGAGAGAGATAGCAGAGGCTATGAATATGTCCAAAGAACGTGTTTGTCACATATTGAATCAAGATTTAGGCATGAGAAAGCTGTCCGCGTGTTGGGTGCCGCATTTGCTCACATTAGACCAAAAACGTGTTTGAATGAACATTTCCAAGGCTCTGTTAGTGCAATTTAGGTGCAATAAATCAGAGTTTGGGTGCCGATTAATTACTGTCGATGAAACTTTGATACACCATTACAGCCCAGAATCAAAAATGCAGTCAAAACAGTGGACTGTGAAGGGGGAATCGACTCCAAAAAAAGCAAAAACTGTTTTTTTTTGGCTGGGAGAGTGATGGCGACTGTTTTTTGGGATAGTAAAGGAGTTATCTTAATCAATTATCTTCAAAAAGGAAAAACAGGCGCATACTACGCATCATTACTTGACAAGCTGAAGGCAGAAATTGCAGAAAAATGGCCACATTTGCTGAAGAAAAAAATTTTGTTTCACCAAAACAATGCACCGTCTCACACCTCAGCGGTTGCCATGGCGAAAATCCACTAACTACGGTTTGAACTGCTTGACCACCCTCCTTACCAGATCTAGCCCCAAGCGACTTTTTTTTGTTCCCTCAGTTAAAAGTTGCACTTGGAGGACAGAGATTTCAGTCAAATAAGGAGGCCATCACCTTCATAAAAGATTATTTTGCAGAGAAAGATGCCGAGTACTATTTGGACAGGTTAAAGAGATGGGAGCATCGCTGGGAGAAGTGTGTAGACATACAAGAAGACTATGTAGAAAAATAAAAATAAATTTGAAGAAAAAATGTCTTGTATCTTTGTTAGGTCAGAAATTTTTCAGACCACCCTTGTATGTGTTGATTGATATATGAATTATTTTGAAATTTGAATTTATCAGATAACTCAGTAGTCTAATAGATATTGTATCGAGTATTATTCTAAAGGTCTTTCACTTTATTTCTGAATCAAAATAAATTTTTATTTTGAATAATTTATTTGAATTATAATTAAATTATTAATTGCTAGATATTTGCACATTAACTTAAATTTATTTAAGCCTATTTTTTATTAAAATTACAAAATTAGGCCAGATCATTGATTATATATTCTAAGTTGTTGTTTGTTATATAGATTTAATATCTAATACTTTTCTAATAGTATGCATATTATATTTCTTAAAAGAAATATTTCATAAATAATTAGATATGTACATAATATTTTGAAATTTATAATTTTGATGTTGATTTTATTAAATATTATTTAATAAATAAACTCATAAGTAAATAGTGCCATCTACTATAGACTATAAAACTGTAAATTATATAATATAATATCTATAATTATAAGTCTATTTTTTAAATACAAATGATAAACTGTTTGGTATGTAGTCAGAATTTAGAAAAAAATGCAACCTATATTTGGATCAATAATGTAAGTATATTTTGATCACACTGATATAAATTTGACATTTCTAAAATTATTTTTTGCATTGATATGCTGATTTTTTTTTTATGAAAACTTTTTACATTGTATGTTAATTTTAATTCTCCTATAATGTTTTATAAGATGTTTTATTATGCATATGATTTATACAATTTGCCTTTATATGTGTGTTTCCAATTGATTTCTGGAGATATATATTTGACAGTATTTTAATATCATCTTTTGTAGGATCAATGTTTTTTATAGTGATGCTTGATGAAATTTTATATTTTTGGTATTTTGTAATTGGACTATAAAATTAATAAACTTGATTTTAATTTTTTTTAATTAGATTTATAAAAATATATACAAGTATTTAACACACATTTACTTAATGTGTTTTTTTGTATAATATACAATCAATTTTACTATCCATCCCCACAATATGCACTAATCACATTGGTACATTATTGTGGGGATGGATAGTAATGCCCCACCATAATATATCAACACCCCTTTCCAAAAATTCACACAATGCTATATGATCTTACAAGTTAGATGCCATATAGTGTAATGTATACAGTACTGTAATTTCAATTTTATTGTAATAAATCATTTATTTTTAATACATGAACCAAATACTGTATAACTAGTAATCATATTTTCTTGATTCTAAGATTTAGATTTTTTTTCATTTTTTGACTTTTTAAATTGGGATGTATCTTACAATTTATGCCAAAACAAATTTTTTATGGGCTAATCTAAAAAAATATCTCATTGATATGCTAATTAAAAATAATGAAATTTTTCTGGCAACAGTTATTCAGAACATTGAAGATATTCAAATAATAAGATGAAAAATAAAGTGAATTTAAAATAAAATATCCAAAAGAAAATTGTATCTACAAATTAAAGAAATGAGAAGTTCATCTAGCATACAATGATCATTGGAAGCACAAATCTAGTGTTCCATATAAGTATATAATGATTATTGATTTATTGATTGGAATCATTGGAGATTGTACGAACTTAATTGGAAATATCAGAAGTTGCCTTGTCCACATTATGCAATGATATTCAATACTAGTCTGTTAATATATATTTTTTAAATAACAGTGCATAATATTTACATAAAAAATAAAAAAATTCCTTTTCACCTTATATAAACATAAATATGAAATATAGTAAGACCCTGCTTAATGCTACTCCATTTAATGCTGTTTTTGTTTCCGCTTTAGTGCAGTTTTTTCAAATTCTATAATTTTTATTGATTCACTCTGGCATGGTTTTTCAAATCGTTATACTCACATAAATCTGAAATCACATGAATTTGTTGCTTTGATACTCCTATGCTGTTTTGCAGTGCATTTGATATCAGTGCAGTGCAGTATATACAAAAGTCTGCTGCAGTCACTGTTTATATTTATAATCAATCATCACTGTTATTTTACGGTAATTAAAATAATAATTATCCCATTTTAGTTTTAACCGGAATACTTCCACTTCGAACTATAGTTCCTTGAGTTTAGAACGTTTTTCTTTCATCGATATTTTTGTCAAAACAAATTTACCCACTATTACGGAAATTATGGATCAGTTTATACAAGATGATCCAAATTTTGATAGAAGTTCAAAGGCAAGACGAAGTGTCATGAATGCGATGTCTTGCTATTGACAATTGCTTGCTGAATGAAAAAGGAAAAGGCAAACAATGTGGATGACTTCTTAATGAAAAGAAAAAGTCTCAAAATGAGGAAGAATCTTCCTTATCACAAACATAAATTATTTACTCGAATATTTTTGATTTTCGTTAATGATTTACGAATACAAATCGACATTAGCAATTAAAAAATGCCTATAATTAATGCAATACAATAGTAATAATACATGTTATAAACGATTTATGAATACAAATCGATATTAACAATAAAAAATGTCTATAATTAATAATAGTAATAATATATGTTACAAAATAAAATTTAAAGAAATGCTATGTATATATATATTTATTCACGTAATAATACATGTTACAAAATAAAATTTAAAAAATGTTATGTATATTATAGTAATAATACATGTTACAAAATAAAATTAAAAAAATCCTATGTATACAGTAATAATACATGCTACAAAATAAAATAAACAAAAATGCTACGTATATTCAGTAATAATACATGCTACAAATTAAAATAAACAAAAACACTATGTATATTTTTTATTCACTATCCTGTTTCATCTATTCCCATTATTTATGTGTTAAGATGACCTCATTTAACACTGTTTCATTTAGCGCTTGATTTCTTTGGAACGTATCTCTCACATTAAATGGGGTCTTACTGTAATTTATTATATATTATTTTAGCATTTAATATATAATGATGATTTTATATTACATATTGTTTATGGAAATGCATGTATACATTTTTGGAAAATATGATTGCATTAATTTATAAAAATAATTATATTTTTTAAATAAATGTCAATTACAATTTATATTTTTTAATTTGGAAACTCAAATAGTTAAACAAAAAAATTCATTATAAATTTATAAGACATTTAGCATGTTTGCTGCTATCTTGTTTATAGTCTGTCTTTTAATAAAAATTATAGCTTTTATTTTGGAAGCTGAAATATGGAACTTCTTATTTTTTCTTTTATTGATATTTTAAATAAACTTTACCTTGTAATTAATCTTTCATACTATTTTTATTTTAAATTTTTAATAAAATTTGAATAATTTTCTCTCCGTATTTTTAAAGATAGAAGGGAAAATAAAAAATCATAGATTTATCAATTTACCTTATAATGTTTAGATTCATGGAAATAATTATTACTTATCTTATTTATTAATTATAATTAAACTAGAATATTTCATTAATTATTTCAGTGTAAAATATTTATAAATGATATTAATTTAAATTTTACAAAACTTCTACTAATTGAATAACTGCATCATTAAAATATATTATGTAAATGTCATCATTAAAATATGTTATGTTGTAAATATCATGAGAATTTGAGGGCAACAAGACAGTTCAATCTTTTCTTCAAAGTAGAATATTGTTAATTAAAATGCAATAAACAATTTAATTGTGACAAATAATATCTTCATAAATAATGCAATTAAACTTATTTACAAAATAATAATGATTTATCAGAAATATCTTTTGGTCAAATTAGCATTAGGTCATATAAAAAAAAAAAAAACAGAATTTTATAGATAAAACAAGAAATATATACTGCCCAAAACATTAACAAGGGTTCAGACATTCGGGTCACCAATTTTTTTGAAATTTTGCATACTTGTAGTAGTCCCCTAGGACAATAGAAGTCACTACTCCAGGATTGTCGAGAAAATCGCACGAGAAGTTTCGTATTGACACTACTCCAGGATTGTCGAGAAAACCGCACGAGAAGTTTCGTATTGAGAACTCAAGCCATTGATCGAGTAAATCGCCTGAGAAGTTTTGTATCGAGTTCATATATTCTAAAATTTAATTAACTTCCGAATGTCTCAGTAGCATAGTGATTGAAGATATTGTGTGATTGCTGGTTCAGTTTTTAGCTTTGACAGTTTTTTTTTATTTCTATTTATTTATTTTATTATTATTATTATTATTTTTCTTTTTTTGCTATTATCAAGTTCTATACCAATATCTAGAAAGTGTATCTTACATTCGTCAGTCTGCTCCCTTTTTAATTTTAAGCCATATTCATCTAATGTAAAGGCCTCTTCAAATCTCTTTAGTGGTTCATCGTCTGTCCATACTGTAAAGATATCATCTACATAGCGCAAGTAACACTTTAACATATGTTGGAAGTACTGTATTTTTTGGTTCTCTACATTTCTGAAAACAATCTCAGCTAGAGCCCCCGCTATGGGGCTGCCTATGGGAACCCCTTTCTCTTGTTCTGAGAACAATCTCAGCTAGAGCCCCCGCTATGGGGCTGCCTATGGGAACCCCTTTCTCTTGTTCTCTTTTATTTGTTTTAATATTTTATATATGTTTATATCAATGATGGTTTCTATATATTTTTTGGTCAATAGACGATGTCACTTTCTATTCTGTAAAAATACTAACTTTCTGACTATAAAATAAGTGTATGCATTTGAAAATTACTTCTCTCCGCATTTGTAACAAATAAAAACTATTCCAAATGAATTTTGTCGATAAAGTTTTTAACAATCATTGAATATAATAAAAACCAAACAATGTTTTTGATAATCAAGTTCCACGAAAGTGAAGTTGATTCACAATTAACGAATGATATAGGCCAGTTAAGAAGCTAAAGATGTATGATTTCATTTCATTCGAAACAAAAATAAAATTAGTGAATTACCTAAAATCATCTCGCTTGGAGTCTGTGCACTCTTCATAGAAAAGGTTCTCGTATATTATTAAAGAAAGATGGGAAAAATTATCAAATTGGAGGAATATTTGCTAATAAATATACCATCATCAATAATTATAAATTAGTATTAATAGTTAATTATTACAAGTTAATATTCTTATAGAATGGAAAGTGGCATCATCTGTTGACAAAAAACAAAAAAAAATATAAATAATTGTATTTATATAAAACAATGTAAAAGAAAAATAATAATAATAAAATAAATAAATAAAAATAAAAAACATTGTCAAAGCTAAAAATTGAACCAGTGATCACGCAATTAAAAAAGCAAATCTTCCACCACTACACTACTGAGACATTCGAAAACTAATTAAATTTTAGAATATATGAACTCAATATGAAACTTCTCGTGCGATTTTCTCAACAATGCTTGAGTTGTGCACTTTATTGCTCACACATTATATTGTCCTAGAGGACTACTACAAGTATGTGCAATTTCAAAAAAATTGGTGACCCGAATGTCTGAACCTCCCCTTGTAAGACAATAATCAATAAAGAGCACTAATGGCAGTAGTGACTTCAAAACTCTATTTATTTCAAAATTAACGAAGTACTTTCGGTCTAACAACTAGACCATCACCAGCGTATACAATAAGTTAAATAGAACATATACATAGAACATGCGTTCTTACAATTTAAAATTCAAAATGCATATACAACGTGTTAGAACTGTCAGAGCATAAAACATAATTTTAGTATAGAACATAGATACATGGATAGAAATTCAATACAAACATAAATACTATAATATAAAAATAAAATATGTAAATAAAATGAAATAAAATAAAAATAACATTTTCAGAGTCTGCAATGTACAATGTTGACCGATATTAGGCAGTATTGGTCTCAAAGTTGTGTCTTTATGATGTAGCGCCAAGCGGGCAACAAGTCTACTTGAGGTTTATCGTTGATTGTGATATTATGCTTACCAATTCTATGTAATTCCAGTGCCTCCGCCAAATACTTATGTTAGTATTACTAACTTTTCTAAAGAGTTTCCGATCAAAGTTCATATAGCACTGAGAGCAAGTATTAAAGGAACTTTAATGTGGTAAAACGTTTTCGGATCCAACACCGGTCCCTCATCAGTACATGTTTCTTACAGAGATAACATTCTTAAATGAACAATATTTTAGAACAGATTTTAAAAAAGGTTCGGTTACATAACATTCCATTACTTAGAACATTAAAATATTAAATATTCTTAAGAATTAAATATAAATTTAAAAATATAAAAGCATAAATTAACATAAGGGACAAACATAAACTTAACAACAGATACACTTCTTTAAAATGTCCTAAGATGCATAAGTGTAACGTAGAAACTTCCCTTGTCATTGTCATAAGAATGTATAAGGTATTACATGGTATCAAGATAGTTCTGCATTATACACAATATCATTCAATCAAGACAAAGCAGATTCTTTACATACGCACTTCATAATGCATTAGTCTCACACCATTTCCACGATAAAGGAAGTTCAGTAAGACTACTGTCATTAACGGTAGCATGTGTGCATGTTCTTTTCTCCAGCTCTATGGCTTCTAATGTAGTAAGGCCTCTACCATCATATAGTCTTCACCACACTAACTTTCCCCCAATCAATCATTATGTCTTGCTCATACACTTTAACTGCCAAGGCAGTGGTTAACCTTCCTGCGGTAATATCCATTTTGTGTTCTTTGAGCTTTGTCCTGATTGAATGATATTGTGTATGACGCAGAACTATCTTGATATCGTGTAATATCTTACACATTCTTATGACAATGACAAGGGAAGTTTCTACGTTACACTTATGCATCTTAGGACATTTTAAAGAAGTGTATCTGTTGTTAAGTTTATGTTTGTCCCTTATGTTAATTTATGCTTTTATATTTTTAAATTTATATGTATTTAATTCTTATAGAATATTTAATATTTTAATGTTCTAAGTAATGGAATGTTATGTAACTGAACCTTTTTTAAAATTTGTTCTAAAATATTGTTTGTTTAAGAAGCATGTACTGATGAGGGACCGGTGTTGGGTCCGAAAACATTTTACCACATTAAAGTTCTTTTAATACTTGCTGTCAGTGCTATATGAAATTTGATTGTGAATTAAAGCAAGTGGTTTTTTTCAAATTTAGTCTAACGAGTTTCACATCATCCCACTTTGTTTGGAGGTCATTTTTGTATGCCTTAGCAGACAGTGCCATTGTAAGCCTGCCATGAACAATATCAGACACATATCCCCGGATATGGTGCTTTATAGCTGTATCAGTGACACCTACATAGAATTCCTGCCTATTGTTGGTAATATTGGAGAAAGGTATAGAGTAAACTCCTGTGAGGTCGAGTTCTGGTCTCCGATCTTTATCATTACATAACAATTGGAAGACTGTCAGGTTTCTCCTGTAGGTAACATTGGCTGTCAACCTTCTGACCATATTTTTAACAACTCTAGATCCCATCATTCTAAACGGGACACAAACCCTAAGTGGATCTGGACTCGGGTGAGTATGATGGATCTGGACTCTGGATTTGTGGTGTGACCAGAAGTTAAGCCAATATGCATATAAGTGTGCATCCCCAGACCAGTGTCCTACAACCCTATGTCGTTAAATCCGTCAAATGACACTAATATGATGACCTTTGATTTTGAAGCTCTTTACCCGTCTATAGAGATTCCGGCCGCATGTTCAATCTTCCACCTCTTCCTCTTGGAAAATATGCTGCCAGATGCTAACCCCTTAGCATTAAGAGAACTAGCGCACTTGATTTGTTACTCTTCGTTCTTCCAGTACAATTCTAAATATTATCAGCAAACGAAGGGAGTACCTATTGGCAGCCCTATGGCTGGCCCCGTTGCAGAAATGGTAGTGCATAAGAAGGAAGAACTCGTCATGGGCATGCTACACATGAACTGGTTATTATATACGAGATACGTTGATGACGTTTTGATACTATGGAAGGGAGAGCATAAAGCAGACCAGTTAGTACAGGTGTTCTGTGATCCAACTTATGGCCTTACACTGAAGACCAAACAAGGCCCGAGTAAAAGTTTACATTTCCTGGATATAACAATAACTCTAACAACTAATGGATTTTCTACTGGGGTCTATATTAAGCCCTCTGTGCCTAGTCTTATAATACCTAGGTGGTCCAGTGACCCGGTTAAGTACAAGAGGGTAGCTCTTGAGGCCAATTTCAGGTGTCTTTATTCCCACTGTAACATCTCCCAAGCTAGGATGATTGAGAAACAGAGAATATACAAAGTGGCCATCCAGCACGGCTATTCAAGATTGTTTATTAATCAGGTCTATAACAGAGTTCTGAAGTCTGTTTCTGTGAATGTGCCGGTTATTTCGCCCCTTCCAATGACGTTACTCACCTGAGTCCAGATCCACGTAGGGTTTGTGTCTCGTTTAGGATGATGGAATCTAGAGTTGTTAAAAATATGGTCCGAAAGTCGACAGCCAATGCTATCTACAGGAGAAACCCGACAGTCTTCCAATTGTTATGGAATGATAAAGATAGGAGATCAGAACTCGACCTCGCAGGAGTTTATTCTATATCTTTCTCCAATATTACCAACAATAGGCAGGAATTCTATGTAGATGTCACAGATAGAGCTATAAAGCACCATATCCAGGGATATGCGTCTGATATTGTTCTTGGCACGCTTACGATGGAACTGTCCGCTAAGGCGTACGAAGATGACCTCCAAATAAAGTGGGATGATGTGAAACTAGTTAGAAAAGTTAGTAATACTAAACGTAGGTATTTGGCGGAGGCACTGGAATTACATAGAATTGGTAAGCATAATATCACAATCAACGATAAACCTCAAGTAGACTTGTTGCCCGCTTGGCGCTACATCATAAAGACACAACGTTGACACCAACACTGCCTAATATCGGTCAACATTGTACATAGAAGACTCTGAAAATGTTATTTTTATTTTATTTTATTTTATTTACATATTTTATTTTTATATTATAGTATTTATGTTTGTATTGAATTTCTATCCATGTATCTAT
>AYEL01090684.1:0-20071 GCA_000484575.1 Olivierus martensii
TTTCTCCAATATTTAATTTTTTCTGAATTTTTTTTTTTGAACATGCCCACTTTTTACATTATCAAGTTTTTTAAAAAATGTTTCATTCACATATTGGTGTTATGGATATATTTTGGTAAAATACTCTATATTGATTAGGAAATGAAAGAAATTAGGCAGATTTCTGTTAAATATATAAAGTAATTACAAACTGAATTTTGCTAAAAATCAGCATACCCGAAAATATAAAAAAATATTTTGCTTAAAATTTTATAGAATATAGTCTTATGTAAATTTTTATAATATTTAAAAAGTGCATAATTAAGTTTATTCAGTAATGCTTAATGACTATGATTACGAACGATTATTGACATTATAGAAAAATATCATATTATATGATTGTCATTCATTATAATGACAATCTAGAAAGATGAAGTAGGAATCATTTTTATATAATCGAATAATTTTTAGAAATAATTGAATATCTTAAATAATTTAATAATCATATTGTAATCTTTACTCTTAATGAAATCTTACTTAACTCTTTATACGAAATATATAATTTAATATATAACAAATATTGCCATTTAGCTTCTCAAAATTAATGACCGACTGTAGTTTTAATGAGACAAAATAATCTTTCATGTTCGCATGATGCAGATAAATATTGGAATCTATATAGAAGTTATATCTATCTATAGCATGATCTGAGAATTTATAAAATATTGAAATTCAGATTAAACTTTAAATTATTTTAGCTTTTATATTTATAAATTTTAATAAGATGTAAAACAGAATTATTTAAAAATATTAAATTATAGTATAAGGAAATAAATTTAAGAAATAATCTGTTCTGGAATTAACTATTCGTTTATATCCCAACATATTAGACATTTTGGATAAATTAATGCTATGGGCTTTCTATATTGTATACACTAAGCGGCTGGGCATTATAACGATCCGAAGTTGGACTCCTCCTGGAGGACTTTTGAGGGTATGGAACCCAAGAATTGAATTCGGATCTTTTAGGGTGGAAACATAACACGCTTCCACCGCAGCTGCCCTACTGATAATTATGTGGTTATTAAAATTTTTACATATTTGAATTCTCGCAATTTTTAAATGGATGGCTGTAAAAATTTTTAAATAAAGCTGTAGGATTTATTTATCGTATTATAAAATTGTTCATCCTTTTACTGAATTGCATAAAAATAAATCGAACACTTCAAAACTTATTAAGAAAAAAACCACTAATTATTGAATATTTCCATCGTTTATGTAATTGAAAAAGGTTAATTGATGCGTCATCAAGGATGCTTGAACACTTGATCTTTTTACTAAATTTATAAAAGTCAATTAATTTTTCGCCAATGAATGGTATCATTTCCCAATCCTTTAGGTTATTAAGGTTAGGTTAGGTGATGTTATTTGAAATGGCTAATACTCCATCTTGTATATTGACCAGCCCATGATGGGGTCTATAAGTGGCCGTCACCAAAATATATCACTAGTATGATTCAGCGGGGTAATTCAAACTAATGTAATCTGGAGACTTATACCCGGGCGCATGAACAACGTTTCCGAGAGAACTAGAATCCTAGAATTGAATTGAAAGCCGAATATTTTCTCATGGCCAATCCGGCTGCGTGAAAATGCTTCAGTGTTCGATACCGGATTCGATTCCGGGTCCTATCCCTTGGAAAAATTTATTCATGGGTTATAGGAACGGTTCATCAATTCTCGTCCTTCACAATCTGGTTGATCTTTTTGCAGAGGTGGGCAACCTGTGGTAGAGCTTGTTTCCTCCAGCTACTTAATACTCTACAGAGTATGAAGTGATGTTATCTGTTAACAAAAAATCCGTTAGTTACTTCTAAATACTGTATATTAAAAGTATAATTTATAAATGTCAATTATATTTAAGTAATCGAAGTTATATTTTAAAGTTGCCGGATGAGGTCATCATTGATTACTGAATGCTTTGAAAATCCATTATTAGTTCAAATTTATTAGAGGAGAAACAGACAAATAATAGAGATAGATGGGATAAAACAGAATCAGTTTTTTAGATTTTTGAAATAAAGTCACAAATGAACTGTTTTGTCCTAATAGTGGTGCAAGACAGTTCATTTGGGATGCTATTATTCAATATTTATTCAATGGAACTAACATTTAATTCTTAGCTAATTAAAAACACTAGTAAATAATTAAAAAAATATTCATACATTAAATTTCAACAATAATAACAAAAACAGTAAAATTTACATCAATGAATCATCATTAAATTTTTTAGTAAAATTACCAAGTTTTGAGTAAATTGAAAAAATTAAATGATTGGACCAGATTGGTCGTGTGTCATCTTGCCCTATCATCTTATGTCAGTTGGATAGCTACGTGGTAAAGCATTCGCTTACTATCTTGAAAAATCCGGGTCCCACATCTCTAGTTTTCAGGAGAGGAACCCCATTCTTCAACCATCCGATTGACCTCATCATGCGTGTTGGCCAGTTTATGGTAGGCCCTAAAAGTGGCCTCGCCAGGTATAGAATATCCAAAGTGTGATATGGCGGCTAAACTAACATAATCTAACCTAACCTAATCCTACTATCTTACCCCAGTATGCATTCTTTATAACATACATCTCCTAAGTCAAAATATCGCGAAATGGAGCTTGTTGATTTTTATATAAAAGTATATTACTACATAGAATTCTTATACTATATCTTACTTCATATGAATTCATCGCATATTTTATTACAGCTCTTTTCTCATAGCTATAAATTAGATGATAAATGTAAAAAGAAATAACAATATGACTAAAAATATAAAATTTAACTGGAATAATATAAACATTATCCGTAAGCAAATAATTTTAAATTAAATTAATATGGATAGTGCCTCGTGTATATATTAAATCTCAAGACTCAAAATATATATGAAGAATGAGAAAATGTCGTCGAACTGTCTTACCTATAACATTGTCTACAACCCATCTTGCCCTATTCTATTATATACAATTGAAAATCAGTATTAATCGTTATGGGACTTTTCCAAAATATATTATTTTATTGAATTGAAAACTAATCTCTAGCTCAGTGGTTCTCAACCACTGTGCCGCGGCGATGGCCGCGTAGTAAAGCTTCGGCTTACCACCCTGGAGGATCCGGGTTCAAATCCGGGTCCCACACCTCCAGTTTTTCAGGAGGGGTCCGGGCCCGGCCCGTTGAACCCCATCCTTCAACCATCCGGTTGACCCCATCAGGGGTATTGGCCAGCCTGTGATGGGCTCTACAAGTGGCCGCCGCCAGATACAGTATATCCCATGAGGATATGGCGGCGTAATCTAATTCACCTCACATTCACCTGTGCCGCGGCACACTAGTGTGCCGCCAAATCTTTGACGGTGCGTCGCGAAAAATTAACAATGAATTGTATGTATGTAATTGTATGAATCATATACAGTACAGTATATTAATAGTGAAATGTGGGTGGCTAGATACCTTTTTTGCGGTCGAACCACTGTACCGATTCCTATAAATAGGGTATCATTAGAAAAATTTAATCCTCGAATTTCTGCGACAGCCAAAATTTTTTGTAGTTATTCATATTTTAAAAATTAAGGAATAAAAATAAAATTAAAATTATAGTGTCTCTAAAAAGACAAAATCCGTAGGTGGCGCTATAACTTAATAAAAGCTGCCATTTAATGAACCGGTATATGAGTATGTCTCTAATCTAAATATAATAAATAAGAAATAATATAACAACCTATTAATAAAAATTTTTTGTTAAATCTAAATTATTATTTAAAATATTTAGGTGTGCCGCCAAATTTTAAAATATTAAAATGCGTTCCTCAACAGAAAAAAGGTTGAGAACCACTGCTCTAGAGGCAAAAAGGAGAAGGTGATAGCAGTGGAGACCATACCAAATTACCCAGACTAGTAATTTACACCGTTTTCTTTTAAAATTAACAAAATTCTTTGCTGTAATTCAATTTATGAAGTTAACAGATGTCGGCACTTTCTACACAGGTAGAATATTATATATTTATATAATAAACTGTAGGATTTTTGTCTTGCCACTTAGTATTCTACCTGCAGAGCGAGTTACAGCTATTCTACCTATATATCCTTCTATCCTTCCACAGGTTACCTACATCTGGGGCAGAGAAATCAGCCGAATTACGGAAGATAGGGACTGAGCCCGGCCCCATGAATAGATTTTCCAAAAACTGTGGCCGGAGAATTGAATTTGGTTTTCCACGGTGAAAAGCTGAAGCGTTTCTATCCAGCCAATTTGGCCGACCTAATATAAAGTATAGTAAATTTTGCAAATTGGTTTCAAATTCATGAGAATAAACTCTGAGAATTGGATTTGACAATTAGTATAACGATACAAATATATATTCTCTAGGGCAGCGGTGGCGAACCTACGGCACGCGTGCCAGGAATGGCACGCAGAACAATTTTGCTGGCACGTGGCACATATTTATATTTATATATACATACATAGAACGTTAATCTAGAATTTTATATTTTCCAAATTTTCGCTGCGCAAAAAATTTGCGTTGTGACCATATAACTCTTAGTCACTTTTATTCTACTTGCAATTGTGCATATGCCGTTGTGGTGTTAGTTGACTTAATCATTTTTGCTTCCTTATGTAACTCGACTGAAAATCTGTTAATTGCATTTCAAGTTCGTCCAACTTTAACCAGTCAAATGTTGTTACAATAGGTGCAGATAACCTGAATTTATCAAGATACACGATAAATTTTGTAGTTTCTGCAAATTATCTATTGATAAATTGACTTGTGAGTGAATCTTGATTGAAACTCACTGATTATACAGTTAATAACTTTTGAAAATTCTGTAGTCAGTTTAGCTCCATCCGGTTTTTCATGAAAGTTCAAACCTGTGAATAATTTTTTCAAATTTGGAAAATATTTGAAGCTTTTGGAAGCGATTACTCGATATAATATTTGAAATTTTGTTTCAAATGCCTGAATTAGATCAAATATGCCAATGATAGTCTTATTGATACATTGTAATTTAACATTTAATTCATTCAAATTTAGGCATAATGTCTGCCGAAAACATTAATTTTGAGGTCCATTCAGTATATATATATATATTCCTATAACAAATTATCTGCCACGTTAGTATATTAAGAAATATAACTTTTTAAATTTTTGGCACGCCAGCAGAGAAAGGTTCGCCACCCCTGCTCTAGGGAATATATATTTGTATCGTTATACTAATTGTCAGATAGCCTCGAAATGAGTGAGAGTTAATCACTTGGAATAAGTGGGGATTGAGGATTAGATACAGATATATTTGTATGTATCCCTCATTCATTCCTAGTGAATATATTTGTATCATTCTGAGAATGATACAGATATATTCACTAGTGACAATATTTTACACTTTCACTAACGATACAATTATAATTGTTAATTGTATGGCTGTGTCAAATATAAACTAAATAATGACAAAAAACCTAAATGTATATCTTACTTTACACAAGATTTTGATTAGGCTACGAAAATAATAGATGATAATACAGATTTTAAAATAACAGATACATAAATACTCTATTTATTTTTATTACTTTAAATTTCTATAATAAATGTTTTCATTTTGAAAAACTGTTAATTTGTTTTTTTAGGGCCGTTTCTATAATATATATATATATATATTTGGTATGTTATTCAATTTTTTCTTCAATTAATAAATGATCAGTTATTAATAAAAATTGCTTCTTGTTGTATTTTAAATTATAATATTTGGAATCATAATATTTCATACATTTTAATTCAATCGGAGAAATTTTTGAATAATATTAAAAAAAAAATAAATAAATTGCATCCCTTTATCTTGGGATAAACGGATAATCCAGTCCGGATTATCTGTTTTATCCAAGATAAACGGAGAATCCGGATAATCGGAACCTGTGGATTTTGGATTAAACCTTTCGAACTAATCTCGAATTAAACGTTGGATCCGTTTAATCCAAGATAAACAGATAACTCGGATAATCGGAGCTTGCGGATCTTGAATTAAACGTTACGACTTTTATCTTGAATTAAATGTTAAATCCGTTTAATCCAAGATAAACGGAGAACCCGGATAATCGAAACCTGTAGATCTTGGATTAAACCTTTCGAACTAATCTCGAATTAAACGTTGGATCCGTTTAATCCAAGATAAACAGATAACTCGGATAATCGGAGCTTGCGGATCTTGAATTAAACGTTACGACTTTTATCTTGAATTAAATGTTAAATCCGTTTAATCCAAGATAAACGGAGAACCCGGATAATCGAAACCTGTAGATCTTGGATTAAACCTTTCGAACTAATCTCGAATTAAACGTTGGATCCGTTTAATCCAAGATAAACAGATAACTCGGATAATCGGAGCTTGCGGATCTTGAATTAAACGTTACGACTTTTATCTTGAATTAAATGTTAAATCCGTTTAATCCAAGATAAACGGAGAACCCGGATAATCGAAACCTGTAGATCTTGGATTAAACCTTTCGAACTAATCTCGAATTAAACGTTGGATCCGTTTAATCCAAGATAAACAGATAACTCGGATTATGAATTTATTCTATTTCTAAATTTTTTGGCTACCATTTTTACGATTTATTTTACATAATTATTTGCTTATATAGTTCTATATAACGAAAATGAAATAGAAATTTTACTTTTTCTACCATAAAGGCTCCTCACTTTCCCGTTTAGGGCAATGATAAAAAAAAAATATGACTACAAATTGTCAAAATTTTTAACTCGAATCGTTTATTAAACTTATTTTTAATATCTAAAAACAATAAAATAATAACTGTTATTTACTGCTAAATGAATAATATAGTAAACAATAATTACTTTAATGGGAACTTTATCATAAAGTACTGGCAACATTATCTGAAGCTTCGATAATGATATGTGCCTCCATCTATTGTCAAAATAAATCATTATTATTATTATTATTATTATATATTAAATTAAATTAAGTAATACTAAACGTAGGTATTTGGCGGAGGCACTGGAATTACATAGAATTGGTAAGCATAATATCACAATCAACGATAAACCTCAAGTAGACTTGTTGCCCGCTTGGCGCTACATCATAAAGACACAACGTTGACACCAACACTGCCTAATATCGGTCAACATTGTACATAGAAGACTCTGAAAATGTTATTTTTATTTTATTTTATTTTATTTACATATTTTATTTTTATATTATAGTATTTATGTTTGTATTGAATTTCTATCTGAAGTATACAATTCACATATAAACATAGGCATTCTTATTCGAAGGAATTAATGTTTTGATATACCAATATTTTAATAAAATGTTTATTAATAAATTATAGATATAACACACTACAACTATAATTAACTGAACATATTATAAATGAACTTATTTAGGCATTTTTACCTGTAAAGATATAAGAATTACTTTACTTTTTTCTTCTTTTATATTATTATTTTATAGGAATAATTATATAAATTTTAATTTCATAATTTTCACAGTTTTTCTTCAAATCAGTATATTCATTTTATAATCACTATTCATTCAAATTGATAAAAAGTTCATTCAGAATGAATGAATGAATAAATAAATAAACAAACTTTGTAGAGTAATAGTATGGTTTAAGAATTTAATTCATTTGTTCCAATTATACTGCTGGAAAATTGAAACACACATTGGACAATTTAACAGTAGTATGAAAAAATTGACATCTTAATTGGAATCCATTTTCATTTATATAAATCAATAATTCATGATTGTTAAGTTTTCACTTTCATATAAATTCATTTGTTTATTCTGATTATGAAGGTTACATATTTAAAAATTTTGATTTTGATCATTTAAAAAAACTGGAAAACTTATAAATTATATTTAAAAAGTTGAATCCAATAATTATTTATAAATCAGAAAGAATTTTTACTTTGATATGTCAGTTTTTATTGCTCAGTTATTTCCTACTCATTATTTTATTTATATAATCATTTTAATTTAGGATAAAATTATGCTTAGCATATTACTACAGAATTTATAAATATTATGCATTTACAATTTTCAGTTGTTATTGATTAATTTATAAAATATACCGTATTACATTGAATTTAAGCTGCACTTTTTATTCAAATTTTTAAGTCATAAAGTATGGGTGCGGCTTAAATTCAAAGCGAATGTCATTTTTATTTTGCCGTTTCCCGATCTAACGTTTTTTTTGCCATCCCCTTGGAAAACGTTAGATCGAAGTTTTACTGTAATACGAATTAAAACATTTGCTGATAATAAATCATAAAGAAAATTTATTAGAAAACAATTCTGAGAATTCGTGCTGCCAAAAAGTTTGAATACTAATCTTATAAGCTTATTAATATTGCTGCACTAGTTGAAAATTATTGATCAGTTGCTCTCTTTTAACATGGATAACTTACAAAACACAGTAAACACTAATCTGCAAAACAATGACAACGCTCCAGGTTTGAATATGCTCACATTTAATGCTCAGCACAGCAAGGCTGCCTGCTCAAATCTAATGAGGACTGTTGATAAATATAACATAGACATTGTCTGTATACAATAACCTTAAAATGAATTTTTTCTGGTTTTATCATTTTTAATTTTCATTTAATAAGACGCTTTGATGAAAAAAAGCTTTTCCCCCCTCTGTTTCAACTGTTTTAGTTTTTAATTGGATTTCAAGCATCAGATTTGGCATAACGATTTATTTTTGGGATTACTTATTTGTTGAGAAGATTTAATACATTTATATTTTCATATTGCATTCATTAAAATATTCTGTAAATTTAAAAAATAAAAGAATTGAAAATAAGTTTTTAATTGTATATATTTTACTGTATAAGAATTTTGGGAAAATTTAAATATTTACTAAATATTTAACTGCTTACACTCTTAAACAAATTTAATCATACTTTAATGCACAAGAAAAAATTCTCCTATCTAATGAGTTAGAATATCAACATAAAATTATACTGAGAATTAAAAAAATGTTAATAATAATCTACATATGCAAAAATGTATTAAAATTCCAATTAGATCTACTCTTGTGTTTAACTCGATGCAAGAGAATGGGAAATAGTTTATTAAATTATAAACAGAAAGAATAAATAATGGTTTTGTTTTCCTTATCCCCGGCAAGGGAGAGAAAAGGTTAAGATTTCGCCAAGATGCAACAAGGCAGTCGCTCACAAGTCCTGAATCAAATACATTAGTGCTCTTTATTGGTTACAGAATTTTATTATAATAAACAATTCATTTTTTAATACATGAAACAAAGGTGCTGTTTTTATATCTATGCATATTTATAACTATGAAGTCAAACAAATGTGAAATATTTATGTTGAAAGTTAAATAATGCAAAGTCGCAATATTTAACAACAACAATAATAATAATAATAATTAAAATAATTAGACCTAATAGTTTTAACGATTCTGCAAATCCAGAGTCCAGCCTGAGCTCACATCTTTTTACTATTTCCTAAAATAAATTAATCAATCAAACAATCATACTAAAATCTGCATGACAAAACCTAAATTTATAACCTATTTTTTAACTTATTTTCTAACCTATTTTTTAACCTATAAATTTATGGTTGTTAAAGTATCAAACAAGTGTTAGAACTAAATAAGGAAAACAATGTTAGAAACTAATACAGTGGTGCCTCTCAATTCAACATTTGAGTTTCGCTTGATGGCGCATGTGCGTGCATGGAATTGTGTGATGTCATTTGCTATTTGTCAGTTCTTTTTGGGCTACTTTGGTTTTTGCTCATGTTGTTTGTGTTAATTTTCAATTTTACATTTTTCAGAAAGTAAAATATTTGTAATTATTATTATTTTTTGAGTGAAATATAAGGATGGGTTCAAAGAGAACTGATCAGAGGAATAATTCCGACAGGAAGAACACTTGATTGAGCAAATAAACAAAGAAAAAAATTGTAGATAAAATGCAGAAAGGAAGAACAATTAAAATGTAACTCGAGTATGGCATTCCTAGGACAACTGTGGCAATGTTTTGATCTTCTAGCATGGGTTATAATTAAAAGAGTTTTTAAGTTATGGTGTCTCTACTGCTGATAGTGCATTAAAGTATGATTAAAATTTAAATACCTGAACTGTTGCCTATTGCCATGATATGTCTCTTAAATTAAAATTTTTTAAAATATAAATTTAATTAAGAATAACCTGTAATATATTATTATCTAGATAAAAACACTTTTTATGAAATAATAAAATTCACTTCATGAATTTTATTATTTTAGAAAAAGGTTTTGTTTAGCAAATAAATTTTAATATTTATACATATATAATGTATTATCATCATTATTAAGTAAAACTAATTTATATTAGTATAATTTATTTATCATTGATATTTTATTTTTCATGTTATAAAATTATGAAAAATCATCTTTTAGAAAAAAATCACTTTTTATTTACCACTTTATATTTATTATCATAATGCACAAAGGAACATGCCAAAGATAACAATAAAATGGTTTATTGGAATCTTCAGACAAATACTTAAAAATCCCAGACTTATATAAGTAGATCATTTCGTGAATCCTATATAAATTGAAATATGTACTTTAGAGCATATACTATATAGTACTAGTATGTCATAAAAACATAACATTAAAAATGGTTATATTAAAGAATAAGCACATTAATTGACCAGATATCTATGTGATAAAGGAGTTACTCACCATCTTGGAAAATCTGGATTCACTTCCAAATCTCACATTGTCAATTTTTCAGGAGATCTGGGTCAGGCCCAGAACGATTAATTAAAACTAACCTAATAAGCATAAGAAATACATGTAAGCATGAATGATGAAATTTGGAAAAAAAATGCTATTGTATTATAGCTTATCCACTTCATTAAATATACATTTCTTGTAAATCAAGGAATTTTTATGTAAGCAAGGATCAATGTTAATCAAGAACAGTCTGTAAATGGAAATATATTTGTAACTGTTATCAACTTTATTAATCATTAGCATAATCAGTATTCCAAAATAGTTAGTCTGTAGAGATTTAT
Organism: Olivierus martensii; assembly: GCA_000484575.1. Lineage (NCBI taxonomy): Eukaryota > Metazoa > Arthropoda > Arachnida > Scorpiones > Buthidae > Olivierus > Olivierus martensii. The sequence goes on from AYEL01090684.1 coordinate 11,071, forward strand.
AAGGTATTAAAACAAGTCATATATTAAATAAGAATGATATATTGCTTTGATTCATAGCTTTGGGTAAATATAGCATGTTTTTAAGATAATGAAAAATCATAATTATATCCATCAAATTTTATTACTTTAATTATTTAAAACTGTTTGAATTTTTGAAAAGAAAAAGATTTATAACTGAAGCTACAGTTCCAAATACATTCTTATTTGCAGATTTTGCAAATAAAAAGAAAAAATATTTTAGTCTACTAAAAATGGTTTTCAGTAAATCTGTAAAGAACATAATATATGTAAATAAAATAAAAAAGAGAATGTCTATAACCTTATTAATTTAAGCAAATTAATAAGGTTATTGACATTCTTCCATTTTAGAATAGTAAAACAGTTCAGTACTAGACAAAAAAAAAAAAAAAACTTTTATTATAATTAATCCGGCTCTCGGCAGAAAATAATTGCCCACCCCTGCCTTAGAGTGATATATCAATACATCTCTAGAGATGCCTAAGAATTTTTGATTTTTTTTTTAACTTGTCATAATACATATCTACTGATAAGAGGTGTATGCTATTTTTTTAACTGTTTATATACAACTGTTGACAGAGGGATACACAATTAAAAAAAATTGAGGACAAATTAATCTACAGGAATCCCTTGATTAGTGCGGGTTTGAATAATGCGGTTTTGATTAGTACGGCTAAAAAAATTTGAGACTATCCCTTGATATATACGGTGCCAGATTTGATCAGTGCGCTTCAACAAGTACGATTTTTTTTTGCAAACTCTGAAGCGTTGGCAACAAGCTCGGGGATTGCAGTCTACATGATTAGAGCACTGCAATAAATTTTATTTTATTTACTTTATTTTTAATTCTGTTAATATTATGACTTTCGTCATATAATTGTTATATTTTAAATTCGTAATTTTATTTATTAATAAATTTAATATTGTAATGGCAACTACCTAATAGCCATTACAATATTATATAGCCACCTTGCCTTCAGTTCCTCTCCGGTACTCGATGTCTGTGGACGTGCAATTATTTTTTACAAAATTTATGTAATATTGTAAAAAATAAATTTTTAATTATCATCCCTTGATATATGCAGTGCATATTTGATTAGTGCACTTCAACAAGTGATTTTTTTTTTTTTTTTCAAACCCTCTGAAGCATTGGCAACTGAATCTCAGGGATTGTAGTCTACATCAATGGTTCTTAAACTGTGGTCTGCAGACCCCCAGGGGTCAGCGTAGCCATTACCGGGGGTCCGCGAAATTATAAAAAATGGTTGCAAACAGTTCAAAATGATGATGAAAAGGCAAGAAGTGCAGAGCAATAAAAAATATATTTTTAAGGCAATAAATAAAACATGAACCTATTATTATTATGTTCTGTGATTTCGTGATTTTTATGCACAAGACCATTTATTAAAATAACCAGCGATACATTTTTACCAATATTTATTATAACGTAGTGCCTATGAGATTATTGAGTAAGAAATTAAGTCTCAAGAATGATGTAAAATGCATAAGGTTAGGATGGGGTCTGCAAAAAAAAAATGTTCAAGAGGGGGTCCTTGGACCACATAAGTTTAAGAATAGCTGGTCTACATGGTTAGAGCATTGCAATAAATTTATTTCATTTATTTATTTTTAATTCTGTTAATACAGGTACTCCTCACTTTACGACCTATCTGCTTAATGACCACTCGCACTTACGACCAATCGAGTTTTGATCTGCAATTCGGGAAATCCCCTTTCTCAGCTTGAGTGTTGGCCAGTGGGGAATGGTGACAGGTGCACTGAGCGTACTTTAGGCTTGCTTTAGGGTTGATTTAGGATCAGATTGGGCTACTTTTGAAAGTTTAGCGCTACCAAATTTTTAATTTCGCTACTTGCGACTTTTTGGGCTACTTTCAACAAATGATAATATGTACATATATATGTCTTTTTATGAATAAATTTGAAATTTGTTGCAAAATTTTTATAGTTTTATGATTTTACAACGATCCTATATTCCCGGCACAAGCTCCTCGCTTATCGACAAATTCGCTTAACAATGTAGTCGTCGGAATGGAACTCGGTCGTAAAGTGAGGAGTACCTGTATTATGACATTTGCCATGTAATTGCTATATTTTAAATTTGTTCATAATTTTATTTATTAATAAATTTAGCAGAATGGAACCTACCTAATAATAGCCATTACAATATTATATAGCCAGCTGCCTTCAGTTCCTCTCCAGTACTCGATGTCTACATGCAATTATTTTGTAAAAAATAATTTTTTGTGAAAAATAAATTTTAATTCTTACTATAAATTCTTAAATACCTATACATATTCCTCAATGATTTAAAGTAGATGTAATGCAATATAAATACATTTTGAGAAAGGGAAAAATACATGTTTATAATTTTGATATTTTCCAGTATTCATTGCAATTATTCCCATTGGTTTTTTAGTTTGATTAATGCAGTTTTGATATATGTTATTGTGAGGTTTTATTAACCACACTAAACAAGGGATTCCTGTACTTCAATTTGCAAACTAGAGTTTCATGTAACTGTTACTTGAAGAACTTAACTATAATGTAAATAAATAACCTTAGGAATTTTCTCAGTTCTCAATGTAATAGCTACTTAGAACTTTAATTATAAGCTGAAAGTGACCTGTTGATAATGATTGAAAATGTTCATTTAATTGTAAAAATGTTTTTTCTACTTTGTGCTGGACTTTTTTGTCTTTTACTATTATAAACAAATTATTTCCTATTTCTCCTTAATAGTATTATTAATTTTTTTTTTTAATCATATAAACATCATCACAAATTAATTAATTATTAATTTATTTTTATATTGCTTTTAATTTTGCTTTAACACATGAAACCTAAATATGTTTGTCTGTTAATTTATGAGAATAACTTATTTAATGAAAACTATTTGTAAAATCCAGTTCATAAATTTAAATATTTCCAATATAAAAACATCAGGTTCTTGATTTAAAAAAAAAAAGAAAATATCACTAATATTCTTGCATATATTAGAATAATACACAGTTATAAGCTTTCAGTTAAAGTGAAAAACAATTATTTATTGCAGAGTACTTTCGGTTTTAATAGATCCAGAACTCATCTAATCATTGGCATTATTTAATGAGCATTTAAAGCTGGACTGACTTGATTTTCAGCTCTTTTTCAGTTTATAGGTGATTATCATATATCAACAGTCTCAAACTCATTCTCTTCAATGAACTAGTTTACACACATTTAGTTGATTGGGACTGCATTTAAAATTAATGCTTTAAAAGAAAAAGAAAAATATTTTTATGTAAAATAAATAGTCTGAAGGATTGATTGTTAACTATTTACATTTTAATTTTCTTAAAATTGATATATTTCTATTCATGTTCAAAATTATAAGATCACTATAAATGATGATAATTTTTATAAGTTTAAAGTGAGAATTTTTCACAAATTATTTTTTACTGAATTTCAATAGCTTTTAAAGTCATTTTAAAATTATTTTCAAATATTTCATGAAAATTATTGTATTTCTTTTTTTAAGAATATTCTTTTTATATATTTTGTGATTTTAATAAATGTGATGATAATTGTAATAAAAGGTGTATTCAACAAGAAGTGTGAGGCCATTGCTATTTATGGATTAGCAAAATAGATTTTTTCCTATATATAACTATTGCAAAATACAGTAGTCTGACCATTTCACTTAAGATTGTAAGATTTAAACTGAACCCCAATATCATAAATCAAAGTGGTTTGAAAATGGAAATAGCTTATAAATTTATGAATTGCCTGCTACCAATATTTATCATCATATAAATAAGATAAATTGATTATTCAATTGAGTTGAATAAACAATTTATCTTATTTGGCTTATAGTTTTATTTTATATAATATTTTTAGTATTACATTATATATTTATCATTACACTATACATTACCATAATAAACTTTAACAAACACAAAAAGCATAATTTTAATACATCACATTATTGTGCATGGATTTGTATCCATATGAATTGCATTGAATAATCACTAGGGTTTATACAAAAGCCGACTTTTGAAAAAACTGGTTTTCAAATTCCAGTAAATTTTCGCCAAAAAAAACAAAAATAAATATTTTTTACTATTTTAATTATAATCTCTCTAAAAATTTTTCAGTTTTATTTATATATTTATGGAACTACAAAAATACAACAAAATAAAATTTGTTCATGTATTTGTTGTCTCAAATATTGAATATTTGGTCTTCAGTGTCTTTGGATTTGATATCATTTCTTGAAGTTCCTTAAGAATCTTATGAATTGATTTTTTCCATAGCTTCTATTAGAGTTTCTTCATCTCCGATATATTCATTATTGGGTTAAAGATCCATACCAGATTTGGAAGAATTTGGATATATTCTAGACAATATTTTTCCAGATTAATAATAATGAGTTTTGAAGCTACTGGAAATACACTAGATTTCTTTGTTGAAGTGTTTTGTGGATTTTGTAAATATAGTTTATTGAAATTTTATTTATTAAAGCAATTTCAAATCAAAATGTTAGCATTTTTAATTAAATAATTAAGTTTTTCATATTAATTTTAGTATCTAATATCGTTTTTTTTTTTTTTAATTTAAAAACTGGTTTTCGAATTTTACAAATTTACCCCAAAAACCGGTTTTTGAACCCAGTTTTAAAAACCGACAAACTCTACTAATCACAGAATTCACCAATGATATCACAATCATAAGTACAAGTGGTCATAAGTCCAGAATTACTGTAATATCTTTCTTTACATATTGATATATCTAGAAACTATATATTTTTTCATTATTTCCTGAAATTTTTCCATATTTATAATACAGAAGAATATAGTACTGCTGAATTAATATCTAATTGTCCCAATAATGGATATCATAAGTTAATCACATGACTTAATAATAATGACCATAAGGGAAATTACCATTATTTAATTATAACTCAGCTAGATGTGAACAGGGCTGGGGTGTTGGCATTGGTGTCAGTGTCAACAATTTTAGGAGATGTCTGTGTCGGCAATAACTTTTCCATTGCTCGTAATTTATTAGTTTTAAATTTAAAAAATGTATTAAATAATTATTTTCTTTTTGGTGAATAAATAATTTTTTTAATAATAAATATTGAATAAAACTGTGTTCTAAAAAACATTTGTGCATATTTACTGTCAGAAGTGTTGGTGTCAGGGTCATCACATTTTCTGGCCGACACCCTAGCCCTTGGATGTGAAGCTAATGGAGAACTCAATGATTCATAATCATGCACACTATTTATTTCAGAAATATACATTCCTATAAGAGATGTCAAATAATTAATTTATTTATTGATATTATACAAACAATCCACAATTTACACAGAAGCTTATTAAAATTAACTTTTGTAAAGTTAATTTTAATAAGCTTCCTGAAAAATCTAAAAGTATGGGACTTGAAATTGAATTCAGAACCTTCAAAGATGCTTACTAAGTGACTGCTTTACCACATGACTTACATGATTATTCTTTAATATAATTATTTTTAATGTTAAAGTCTTTGTGACTTTTTATCAGGGCTGGGGAGCTGAAATCAGACCCGGAGCCATGGAGCCAATAAGTTTTGGAGGAGCCAGAGCTAAGCTGATCATATTCATTGAAGCCGGAGCCAGGGCCATTAAAATTTTTGCTGGCTCCAACTCCTAACCATCTACCATATATACTCGAATATAAGTTGACCTCTGACTTTAGAGTTTGAAAATCGGTAAAAATGTGTAACCTGTGTATAAGCCTTCTCGACTTTAGCACTTAAAATTCGATAAAAATTTGAAAGCAATAAATTATGTGATCTTTGATTTTGTGTATAAGCCTTCCCGACTTTAGCACTTAAAATTCGATAAAAATTTGAAAGCAATAAATTATGTGATCTTTGATTTTTAGTTACTGATATATTAATGCCATTAGGCAAAATAAATATTTTATTGAAACTTTAAATATATACATATAAAATAAATTATTATAATACAAACATTAATATGTCAATTTAAAAGGTAAATGATGATGTGATAGTAAGGTAAGTGATGTTTCATGGTAGCGGTCATACCAAAAAACTTTTGTAGTAATGGAGCCAGAGACGGAGCTAAAGTCTGTTTTAAAACAATGACTCCAGAGCCGAGCCGGAGCTGGAGCCACAGCTTGAATATACTGTGGCTCTGGAGCCATGCCGGAGCCTAACCTATTTCAAGCCAGCTCCCAAGCCCTGCTTTCTATTACTATGATATTGCTTGACATGTGTTTTTTGTAAGGTTTTGTGGAATGATCCATTTATGTAAGTAGCTAATCCCTACTACATAATGATTGATATATTGTCTTAGTGTAATATATTTTTTAATATAAATATAGAAGAAAAATGCATTTTCTTGTGCAGCTATTACATGTTCCTGTAATAGGTGCACAAGGTTAGGTTATGAATTCAATAATATTACTACTCACTCTTATAATCAGAATATATTGGTTCAAAATCAAATATATACACATTATATATTTTTTCTATTTAATAATCTCTCATTATATGAGTATAATCCATCTCTTGAAATTACTCTGTAAGATAAAAATGTATGAAAATTAAAAATCCTATTTCTTTTTGATTAATTTCAAAACTAAAATTTATTCTCAAAAATTCTAATTTAATTCTTTTATAATATTGCTTTATAATTTTATTTGTTTAAATTAGTTATAATATTTGGTTGCATTAGTTTTAGTTCTAAATTGTTTTTAAAATTGATCACTGTTCAGGTAATCAATTATAAAAATATAAATGATTTATAAAAATTATTATTAACATGTTTAAGGAAGATGCATAAAGATATAGAGATAACAAGATATAGTTAGCTAATATATAAACATGATTTCTCAAAATTACTAAAGATTCAATAGACCAAACTCTTCAGAGACATTAGTTTAAAAAAATTATGATAATTCAAGATGCTTAGTGTATTCTGGGAATAAGAGTATTGATGTTTTATACAAATATAGATGATTATTATTGACAAATATTCAAGTTGATATAATAACAGATTTATTTATACTAGTGGTCCCCTTAGAGCAAGGGTGGGCAAAAGGCGGCAGCAGGCTGGATCCGGCCCGCGAAGGCATCTTAAACGACCCGCCGCATAAACTAAAACACATTACAGTTTCAAGGCTCACATTTGTAAAATTCTACTCGAAAAGAAAAATAATGGATACTCTCGCTAGTGTACACGTACACTACTGAGTTACTCCAAATTTTGATAATATAATTAACCGTGAACATAGTAAATTTCACCATTCACATTAAGTTTGTAAATTTGTTTTTACAAAATTAATTACATAGGTACCAAATATTTTGTAACATTCTGATGTAATAGATTGTTAGCAATCAATCAGTTCGATAAAATACTTGTTTTTAAAGAAAATTATCTGAATTTATTAATTCGTAGGACGAATTATTTTCTAATGTTTCTAATGAAAAAATAGTTTCTATGGATGCTTTTTAACTCTGCATACAAACAAAAATTAAGAAAATAACACAAGAAAAGTATATTTTAAAAATAATATTGATACACGAATATATTTTTTGTGTAAGTATCACTAAAGTGGCTACACACGATAGCGTGATTGACAAGAACATGTGCAGATATGGGCGGATATACGTGGCGCACCCATTATTCTTGTCCCGTGTGATGGTAAGACTCGTGAGAGGAATGTTTGTGCAAAAATCAATCGTGCTTGAACGTGGTCATTTTATGTCAAAGTAGTTTTATTAATTATTAATAGATTGGCTAATGTTATCAATAATTTCATTACGTAATTACATAATGGCGCCGTAAGATTAAATTCACCCTTAGGTACATTTCAATTTTTATACGGCCCGCTTCATCCTGAAGATTGTTATCCGGCTCTCGGCAGAAAATAATTGCCCACCCCTGCCTTAGAGTGATATATCAATACATCTCTAGAGATGCCTAAGAATTTTTGATTTTTTTTTTAACTTGTCATAATACATATCTACTGATAAGAGGTGTATGCTATTTTTTTAACTGTTTATATACAACTGTTGACAGAGGGATACACAATTAAAAAAAATTGAGGACAAATTAATCTACAGGAATCCCTTGATTAGTGCGGGTTTGAATAATGCGGTTTTGATTAGTGCGCTAAAAAAATTTGAGACTATCCCTTGATATATACGGTGCCAGATTTGATCAGTGCGCTTCAACAAGTACGATTTTTTTTTGCAAACTCTGAAGCGTTGGCAACAAGCTCGGGGATTGCAGTCTACATGATTAGAGCACTGCAATAAATTTTATTTTATTTACTTTATTTTTAATTCTGTTAATATTATGACTTTCGTCATATAATTGTTATATTTTAAATTCGTAATTTTATTTATTAATAAATTTAATATTGTAATGGCAACTACCTAATAGCCATTACAATATTATATAGCCACCTTGCCTTCAGTTCCTCTCCGGTACTCGATGTCTGTGGACGTGCAATTATTTTTTACAAAATTTATGTAATATTGTAAAAAATAAATTTTTAATTCTTACTATAAATTTTTAAATACCTATACATATTAAAGTGTGAAGTTGGCCCCCCACTTTTGAATTTTTAAATTTTTTCTTTTGCATTCGGTTGCACCTCGTTAGCACCTTTTGCACTTTTAATAATTTCGTTTGCACCCCCACCGTTTGGCCCCTAGAGCCAAAACAAATTTGGGGGGCTAACTTCACACTGGCCCCCCAGTTGCGAATTTTCGAATTTTTTCTTTTGCACTCGTTAGCAAATCGTTAGCACCTTTTGCACTTTTAATATTTTCGTTTGCACCCCCACCGTTTGCCCCCAGAGCCAAAACAAAATCGGGGCCCAGCCCCCAGTTGCGAATTTTCGAATTTTTTCTTTTGCACTCGTTAGCAAATCGTTAGCACCTTTTGCACTTTTAATATTTTCGTTTG
>AYEL01090687.1:0-25952 GCA_000484575.1 Olivierus martensii
TATATATATATATATAACAACATTATCTTATACACAATTCTTTTTCTTTTTAATAATTTTTATATTCTCATCCGCATTTCCAAAATATCTCATCATTATTATATTTTCCCAAAGAGAAATAAGTGTAAATACTTCAAATTCCTGTTTAAGATAGTTCTGGATTCCAAATATCAAGAGTGAACTACTTGACTCAACCACCTGCAGATATTTAATGGTCACACAGCTTTACTTAAAGCTGGAAAAAGCAAGAGTGAAGAAAGATCAATTCCAGCTATTGCCAAAGCCACCTGTTAATATCTTTTAATATATTATAAGTTTATCCTAATTCCGAATGTAAATAACCACCAGAAAATATATTTAAATTAAGGTAATTATGTAAATTTTTATATTATTTTTCACCAAAAAAATAAATTAAAATTAAAATTTATTAATTAAGGCGAATTTTAATTTATATCGGTAAAGTTTTGGATAGAAATGAAATAATTGTAAATCTTTAATAGTTAAACTCTTGGAACATTTTATAGTAAAAAAAGTGAACGCATAACGCATAAGATAAACAATATTTTCAAATTTCTTTGAATAGAAAAATTCTGTGTCGTAAATAACGAGCTGAATTTTTCGCTTACGTAATTTTCAGTTCATTAAAATAAAATGACTTTGGAACGAATAAAGAAATTCGAGAAAAGAAATCTAAACAATATCCTGTCTGAAGAGGCCAAATGTGTGTTTAAAGCGATAAAGATCTGTATCTCAGTTCGCACTTTAGTGTTATAGCTGCGTAAATTTTTGATTAGGTTCTCATTTTTATATATTTTCAAGTATTGCTCGATATTTTATATATTTGTTTATTTTTTTTAATGAAACAGTAGCGGGGAATTACACTTATCGCTTGCTTCCGCGTTATTTTTGTTGCAAACTGCTATAAAATAGAATGAGGCAATAGTTTACGTGATTTACAATATTTTGCCGCATTTTCCCAACTTAAATAAATGGGCGAAGAGAGAAAAACTTTTTATTGTATATAAACAGAATTAGAAAATCGCAGATGTTCTATTATCGATTTCTTTTCCTGGCAAACGAAGGGGGAGGACTGACTAATCGTTCATTCGTCTACACTTCCGCCAAAGATTTCTGTCTCAGTTTGTAGAAACACTTCAAACTTAAAAATGATTATTTATCGACTTATAATTATTATTACTTTTCTACATATAGCATCAACCTTGACTTTCGGACGGCGATAAAAAACAAAATATTTAATGAATATGTTTATATAACGTCTACTGTTAAAAAAATTTTTTTTTGTTTAACAGATTTTTTGTATACTATATAATGAAATAAATATTGTCTCATTTTTAACAGTTATTTTAAATGAGTAAAATAAAGAATATTTGGACTTTTCAGAATTTAATTTCATCGATGATCGGAAAATTAAAAAATATAATAATAAAAAAAAGTAATATATTAAAATAAATATTTATGCTAGAAAATTCTAAAAATTGCCACTAGGTGGCAGGTGATAGTGGAGAAACAGTATGGCGAAATTGTTGAGAGGAGATGAACAGGACAAGACGGTAAGAGGATCGATCTGTATGAATCCCTATTAGTACTGGATCAGGTGGGTTATTATAAAACAGGTGAGACACTCTTCTGTTACACCATCTGTGCTTATCGATTCTATGTTTGTCGCATTCCACCTGTAGAACCAACTGTGCATTGAAAGCCACTGTCGATTTATATAGACTAAACGAGTTTAAAATATTATATAAATTTTTAACATTAATAATATATATATTTACTGCACTTAAATTTACGTGTATGTAAATTAAACACGTTAATAAATTGCAACACTGATTACTTTAATGCAATAAGTTTGGAAAATATAGAATTGCACGTCTTGCCAGCTTCATAATATATTCGATCGCTGTATAAAAGAATTATTGAAAGAGAAGTGGGGTTTTTTAAATTTCCACATTTTTCTCCTATCTCCATTGATATCAACGAACTCTGCATTGAAATGGTTCCTTTTACCTTACAAGATATCGATATTTGTCTTAAAACGATGACTCTAAGACCAAGCCAAGAATAAGAATTTATTTATTTCTTTCTTTCTAATAATTTTTCTAGACTTTATGTGACATTAGGAAAATAGATATGGATGCGACTGTTTTACTTATTTTGTTATAAATTTTTATAATACGATTTTTATTCGTACGATAGTTAAAAGAGTTGGCGTGAAGTGAGACGAAAATTTTGCGGTTACAGTTATAAATGCCATAAAATCGTATTTTAGTACAGAAGATAAGGAGATTGACTAATGACTGAGGACGGTGTGAGGCAGGCACGCGACATTCTATAATTACTGGTCTGAGGACATTAACTTTCTCCATAAATCTCTTCCATGATTCCTAATGATATCTTGCTAGACTGATCTTTTAAACTCTGCTTTTAAATTAATTTATTATATTCATATCGTGCTAATTTATTATTATTGTTATTAAAAAAAATTCGAAATTTTATTTGTTCAATATTTTCCGAGTAGTAAAAAGCGTCTCATAATTTTTTCATCCACCCGAATTTAAATACGTAAATTCATCGAAATATTCGTTTTGACTTAGAAACGTTCTTGTTGGACATTAACGTTTTACATATTTATCATCGTAAATTTTTAATTTTGCATTGTAAACGTGAGTTTTTTCGGTTTAAAGATTATAATACCAGAAATAAAATTCGGTTGATGAATAATATATGACGAATTTTATTATTATTATTTTTTTAAATGTCGATAAATCTAGAGCGCTTCTTGCTAGTTAGAGTAAGTTCTCTTAGTTCGGTTGCAAAAACTTCATTTAGGAGATCGAAATGGTGGTACCACTTTCGATACCTGGCACTCTCCTATCCAATCGATGGGCTGCTTCCTTTATAATTTTCCCAAGAGTCATTCCACACAGTCACGTGATCGATAATCCATTCCATTTCTGGTTCGGTTTTTCTCTTTTACTCAGTCCACTTCGTCTCATCTATTAAACACGAAAGAATTTTGTTTTTCTTTTTTTCGTTCTAATATATTCTCGTAGGCATAAAAGAGGGATTATAGATACAATAATACATACGGTAAAGCGATTTTCTGAACATATCAGGAATTTTTAAAGTTCTCTGGTTCATTAATAAAGATTAGCGTAAAATCGTGACGAGTTTTAAACGTTTTATAAATTAATTTAACTCCGAAAAAGATCTGTCAAAGTTAATTTAGAATCGAAAAGTATGTAGTAGTGGAACAGCAACTACAGCTGTGTTATATTAACATCTTCAATCACGAAGCATCCAAAATTAGAAGTAATTCATGATACAGAAAACATTTTAATGTGTAACTTCGAAATGTTAATAATTTATAAATAAATTTAAAAAAAAAAATTCCCTTTCGTTTTATTTTTATTTTATGATTTTATATAATATTCAAGTCGACATTTCTTCGAGTAGAAGAATAATGTAGAGTAATCATAATCTCAACTTACGAACTTCTACCAAGATGATTAATTAAATGTTAAACGTTATAATTTCGTAAAATTTAAAAATCGGTTTATGAAAAGCGCTCTATTTGAATAACTAGAAGAAAAAGAAAATGAATAGCTGTCTCTCTCCCATTGTTAATAGATGATTGGACACGCTTAACGATTGTTTTTATCGCTCATCCATCTCATCCAATGTCGCTCGCTATTGATTAGCTGATGTAAGACGATCAGCAACCATCCTAATTCGGTAACACTTAAAACTTAAGCATTCGTTACACTTTTCTACAGCCCGGTTTTACGTCTAAATTAGTCGAAGAAATTTTTATAAAATCAATATAGTATGTCTGACACTAATTTAATATTCATTTATGGAAGTTTTTGAATAAGTACTATATAATAAAATTTTTCTATTTAAAGTTCTTACGTTATTATTTCTATTCGCCAGTAGATTGATCTGTTCTGTCGCCATTTTAAACAAAATGCAAAATTATCATACTTTTTATTCTAAATTCATTAAAAATTTTTTGTTATTTCCAAAACAAAGTTTAGACAAATTTCGTATAAGGTTAATTAACAAAAATTCAGCATCACAGATGATTTTTTGGCAATTTCATTCGACGTCTACGAGATCATCAATCTGTCCGAGTTGATCTGTTAATTTAAGTAGTAATAGTTTCTTTACGCATTTGTGTGTAAAACTCAATTTATCCTGATCATTTTATGTTCGAATTTTAATACCGGAAATAAAAATGCACAATAAAAGTCCGATAATTAAAGATTTATTTTTTCTGAAGAGTATGTTATTATAAAGCATTCTTTACTCTCCTAACGAATAGATAATAATATCTCGTCGTGCTGCAGGTTAGATCGTGTTTTGTTGTCAATTATGGGAATTCGGTAATGTTCTCTGAGAGGAAGAAACTTGTTGTCATTGAGGGAAAAAAAAAACCTGAAGTAGTTCGGAGAATTGATAAAAGTAATTCTGAACTTTTTTAGCTCACGCCTCTCTTATTATAGGTTACCATACATGAATGATTTCCGGATCATTCGGATATTTTCTCCAGTTTCGTCTCGATAAACAGTGTTGTTATGCATTATCTTTCCTTAAAGCTATCCAAATTTATTATCATTTTTAAGAATTATTCGTTACTTTTAACTAAGTTAAATTTTAAGCATATTATTTACATAAGTCACAAAAACTGTTATATTTTATGATGTACTTTTAAAAAATATGTTTACAATAATCTGCCATCACAAATCCTAATAATTATTAAAATATATTAATTTAATTCTCAGAACTCCAAATTATCTGCGACTCAGCAGTTCCTAAATCTAATTCTTATCTTTTAGATTAATCGATATTTCTTGTGAAATATGAATCTGCTTGATAATCGAGTTCTGTTTCGAAACTCTCTAGGTATTTTTCCGTTGGCTAAGTTTCTAAAATATTAAATCCTTTTTTTCCTCCGTTCTTTTTGTTCTTCTTCTTTTATCTTCGATTCTGTTCATAAAATCGATAAGGAGACAGACAGACGTACGATGACACAACGAACCTTTAAGAGTTATTTTTATTCTTAAATGAAATGTCCATAAAATGTATCTCTGTGGCAATGTCCTGATTCGACCTCTAGAAACTTCGATCAACTTTACTTTCAGTTATTTAAAAGATCGTAACGTAATTTTATAATGATAACTGTCTTTAAAAACAAGCGAAAACTGTGTTAAAATTTAATAAATGGACAGTGAAAATAGAAAGAAAAAGCAAAAAAAAAAAAGAAAGTTACAGAAATTGGATAATTCTTCTAAAGCGCATTTATTGATAAGTTTTACTGATAAAATTAACTGATAAATGTTGTAAATTAAATAACAAAATTCGATAATATAATTAAAAAAAAAGAAGAACGAGTAATAAATCGAAAATTTATTATTAAATTTTACAACGAGTTAAAAAAAAATCTATACTGTAAGATTTCCAGTGCAGAAAAAGTCTCTTAAAAATGAGAAAAGTAAAATATGTTGCTGTCATTTTTTCCTCGAGAGAAATAAAAAGAAAATTCGTTTAAAAATGTATTTAATTAATTTATCTGTCCTCCCCTTAGAAAATAATTCTTAATTAACTGAAATTAAATGGCGATTTTCTTTCCATTTATTTTTATAGAAATTAAAATTCTGGTGGAAACATATAAGCTTAGTTTATATAATCCCATCAGACTTTTAAAAATAAAAATAATAAAAAATTAATAATTATTTGACATAGTTAATTTTTGTTTATCATCATGTAAACGTCTAGTATTATAATTAAATATTAATTTTATTCTCTGAAAAATATTAATCAGTATTTTGTGTTAATGTAATGATGATTAACATATTTTTAAACGAGATTTTTAGTTATATATTTTGATCCGTATTTAATTATACATTAATTAATAAATGCAATCCATATTATCCGAATAAATCCTTTAGTTCTCAAATTACATAATTAAGTTTGAAAATTAGAATTTAATTATCGAAATAAAATTTATTCATTGGTAAAATATTTGCAAATGAAGGTAAATTTTTATAAGTATTAATCGTTATGTGATTATTAAAAAAAAAAAAAAAGATAGAACAGTACAGTACAGTGGACTCCCATACATGCGGGAAATACGTACCGCGTTATGGGAAATCGCGTTATGTCGAGGCACGCGTTATCAGACGATTTTACGCAAATTTAAACTCGTCTCTGAGTTCCAACCAATGATCTTTGGTACCAGCACTGATCGCGTATTGCTAATGAAATGTGCTTTAGTTTCGAATATGATTTTATTGTGTGCAAAGTGTTAATTAATTTGTTTTAATTAATTAAAGAAGGTTTTTTTTTAATAAACAAAGAAAAAAAAAAGAATACGGTAACTAAATTTTAAAAAATATTATAAGTTAAACAAGTTGACTCCGAAAACGCGGATTCGTATAATCTGACGAAAAAGTTGTTAAAGTTGCTATGGAAACGAAATAAACGTCGTTTGGTTTTTATTATACAATCAACGGATATTATAAGTAATGGGTAAGTAACGTTAAATAAAAAAAAATTATCCTACGTGTTATACTGGACTGTTTATATCGTTGTATGAATACTAGTCCAATTTTTTCGTCGCGTTATACGAATTCGTGTTATAGGAGAGAGCTGTACACGAAAGTTTACTGTATTTTATAAATAATAATAAAGATTACTACATTAAATTAATAGCAAGAATTGAATTACTGTATAGTTTTCTGAGTAAATTTGCGAGTTTCATCAAATTTCTGGCTCATTTAATAAATTTAAATATTTGACTGTTTGCAGTTAAATTAATAATTTGGATTATTCAAAGCTTCAAATTCGATTATCATCTAAATATATTGTCCATGTCCAACTATTATATATTGTTATGCAGAGTGAAGTGAGTATCGATTCAGTTGGAAGGAACTCTTTCTTTGTTTTTTTATCATATTTTTTAAGTAAATTTATGTTTGATTTTACATTAAAAGTTAATAATTTAATTATTTCTCTACATTATATCGCACCGTTTTAAAAAGCTTGATTGATTACTCTTCTCGGAGATGAAAACAGTTTTTTTTTTTTAAATGCATTATATTTTACGTTCAGAATTATATTAACCTTAAAATCATTAATCATTAAACAATCTAGAGATAAAAATTCTTATTTAAGAAGAGGATTTTCGTATAGGGATTATTTTCTGGAAAATTTATTTTATTTTTTTAATCGCGGTTATTATTTATTAAGCAGAAAAGTGTTACCCAAGATGAGATTTGAGAAGCATTGTTTTTCTTCCTGCTGCTCACTCCTATGTTTATTTTTTGCTTCTCGCTTTTGTGACGGAATATCTTTTGAATATAAGTTTCAAAAACTAGCATTCAAAAGATTCCATTTCTTCACCGGAGTTTCGTGTCTCTAATAACCTACTACAGTATTCTCCTCATAAATCATCTCTAAGCTCCTGAAGGATATGTATCTATTTGGTAAATATCTTTTGCTCTTTTCTATAATAGCATGATTATTCTTTTACCAAAAATATTCCGTAAAATGGTTTGTAATATCACCAAAGAGGCAGGCTAAATTATATTTCTGAATTCAAAAGAATCGTTTTTGTTAAATGTTACATACTTCCTGCTTCCTTGTTGTTTCATCTGTTCCATGCTTAATTTAATGTTACATTGTTTATTTTTTAATCTACAAATATTTGTTATATAAGTTAAAAAAAAATCCTTAAAAAATAGTTTGAAAATTTCTCAGACCTTTTCGATGTAAAGATCGAATACTGTATTATTTTTGTCCTCACTACCCATCAAAAGTATTGCGTAACGTCCTCATTTAGTTAATAATTGGATAATTTACTTAGATAATTGGAAGACATCTGTCTCATAACTAGAACTGTAAGTCGACTTGATTTTTACTAAATTTTATCACCCTGTCTAACACGATAAATCCTATCGAAACCCGTATAGAATTATTTATTATTTTTTTTCCTCCATTAAAAATGGTTAACAATAATCGTTGTATGGAGGAAATATAATCGTGTAATATTAATTATAATTACACCGAATCGCATTATAATTTCATTATATCATCATGGACGTTGAATAACAAAGTTGTGTTGCTAATTTATTCTCTGGAGAATTGTATGATGCCTTAACACACTTGATATCTGTACTATATCATTAATTAGAATAAACAGAACTGCACGTAATTAATCTTAAACGAAAATATTCTGAATGTTGTTATCGATATTTATCAAAATGCTGAATATAACAAATTTATTATCGGTATATAAGTAGAATAACGAAAGATGTAATACTAAAACAGACTTTTATTTACAGTAATAAATAATTAATCGTTACGAATATTGCTTTATAAGAAAATTTTGATCGATAAAAACCTATGTTGAACCAGAACCCGATTGCAGTTTAATCTCGTATAAAAATGTAAACAAGGGACTTTGTACATCTACAGATATGTTTACCGTTCTTATCGCTTTTTATTAGCGTTGTAATAGTTCGTAGTCATCTTTCTAACTTGTAAGTTTGTGCAATAAACATTTATAAATCAGTTAATTCTTTCAGCTGGATTTATGTTCGTCCGCAATTAACTTTTTCTTTCAAGGTACAGTAAGTTTATCTGTCAAGTTCGGAATTGAATATCGTACTTTCTTGCGTTAAAAATTAATATATATTAGTTTATACAGTTCTCTGTTTTTAGCTGTAAACAATTTTTACTTTTCTTCAGAAATAACCACATTAAATAACTAGATTATATCGCGCAAACAAACCGTTTAAAAGTGTGATTTTTGCATAAAAATTTAAGTTAATCAACAACATTTGTTTATTCAGTGTAACCTTTCTGTAACTACCATATAAAAGTGATTCACTATGAGTCTTCAAAAAATATAAACATAGAATCAGTTCTACATCTACTGTACTCACATAAAAACACAAATAAAGGATGTTACGATATTATAAAAATAATTAACTAATAAAAACAATTGAAAATGTAAGATTTTTTTTCTGCTTTAACCTTGTTGTTGAGAAATTTTATTTACTTCCCACCTTTAAGTGCTTAAAATATAATTTTAAAATTACACAATATATTTTTAAAATTTTTAATAGAATACTTGATGCTAAATTAGTCGAACATTAATCTA
The DNA here is from genome assembly GCA_000484575.1 of Olivierus martensii. Taxonomy (NCBI): domain Eukaryota; kingdom Metazoa; phylum Arthropoda; class Arachnida; order Scorpiones; family Buthidae; genus Olivierus; species Olivierus martensii. The sequence continues at coordinate 9,188 of AYEL01090687.1, forward strand.
TTTAAGGTTTCTTAAAGACATTTAAATCTTTTTTTTTTTTGATGACATTTAACAGCAAAATAAGCCGATAATGTTTTCTCATTTTATAATTCATAAATTTTAAATAACCAATATTAAATTAGAAATTTTAAAAATTGTAAAAAAAGGAACCAATAATGGGCTGAAAAATAGAAGAAAAAAATTTCATATATAAAGTTCCATTTAAGGAAACATTTTTTTTTATTACTTTCTGTTTTTATTTAGAAACGTATCAATTATCTTATAAAAAATTTAACATTTTTGCATTTCTTGGTAAAATTTTCTCGAAATTAATGATTAAAACATATCTCTACTCCATCTTTTAATTTTTTATGCGGAGGAAAAACGAAAAAAAAAGCAACTGCGGATTAGAATTTCTCGAAATTTATCGAAGTAAAACCGAAGTTGACAACATCGGTAATTAAATCATTAATTCTAGTAACTTTGGGATTTAACAAAATAAAAAGTGATTAATATTCTAATTAAACAGAAACAAATAAGTCAACGAAGAAAAGAGAATTTAGAATTTTTAATTAGCTATTTTTGAAGTTGGCTCCAGAGAGTCGATAATTTTATCTTCGGGGAGATGCATTTAATTTGATTAAAACCTCTTTCATGATATTACATTAATAGCATAATGGAGTTATATTAATTATAATAAAGTCGACAGTTTTGCCTCATAATCTGGATATATAGAAAATTTAGAGTGATAGCTCAGTCGTTACTTTATTTCACTCTTATGTTTTACATAATTTAATTTTTGGTCGATAAAAGTCGATTTTAATCGTAATATTTATATGCTGATGATAAAATTACAGTAGAGGACAGTATCAATGGAAAGGCTGACAACTGTTAAAACAGTAGAGCGAGTTTCACGTGCAGAGGAAGAGTAAATATTACTTTTGAGTAACATTCGTGCGACTTTAAAATAGTTTTATCCTTTTTAAAACTCTTAATATCGTTTCCTAAAAAGACGTTATTTGATGAGTAAAGTCGATGCTCTCTTGACCCTTCTTAGGTGGTTTCATAAATGGGAAAAAATGCAACGGTGTGGTCTTACAATAGAAAATTCTCCTCCCAGCCACATATATCACTCGAAGCGACTTGTGTGGGAAATCTGGGAGGATAGCTAACCTATTCACCGTTCTGATTAAGCTGTCCAAGTGAGGTTATTCGAGAATGGATTAGCCAATCAGGATAGAACTTTTCGTGACATCATAGTCGGATTTCGTTATATAAAACAACGCAGACATGTCCAGTAAAATATTCCACCTTCAGTCTTTTTGCTGTTTCGTAACGGTAAGTGGAGGTAACGGAAAATTATTTTTTTAAAATGTAAATGAGACCTTGATCGATATCTGTTAATAGAGAAAGAGAGAGAGAGAGATACCCGTGTTGTTTAGTGGCTATTTGTTATCGTCATAACGGTGACTAATCGATTTTTAACAATAGAGTAATTTAGTTTTCGTATCTGTAACCATATTATCAAATTTACACTATCATGAGGACAAGTGTAGAAGAACCCTTTGATGTTCAAACATTTCGGAAATGGCAGCGAGCTTGTTTTGATTTTCTTTTTTTCCCTTCACTTCGGAAGACCAACTCGCATGATGTTAACCTTTCTAGATACTGTCCCGAAGCTATTATGTTTTTGGAAAGAAAAACGAAGCCTGTTTAAGTTTCTAACCTCCCCTCCGGATATTATATTCTCTTATAAAAACAAATGGCTGATTTACTTCTTACTTTCAAAAAATGACGGTGAATCGCTCGTTTTATTTCCATACTTAGGTCAGGTTGCTCTCCACAATGGCTTTCCTGTTGAATACAAAAAATAAAAATAAAAAATAGTAACATCACTTTTATGAAACTTCAAAATTATCAGATTTATTTTAAAGCATTTGCATGTAGCCTAGTTAGTATGTAGTATAAATTTATGGTTTCAAATACTGTCATGTTATAATATAAAGTACTTTATATCAAATAATATGCAAATTATTTATAATATTCCGTAAATATATATGTTTTTAACCATATTAGCGGTTGAATAATTATTAATTCATATTATCAATTTATATAACAGTATCTTGAATTTAAATTTAAGGATTTTATGTTTCTTCGCTTTAAAATTGAAGTTAGAATAATCTTCCAAATGTTTGTTGTAAATAATAAATTATAAAAACCAGAAAAGAGTAGGTTTTGTTTTTTTTTATATTATCGATTTTTGTTTTCCTATTATGTATATATTAAACAATATATTCTTTAATTTTAGATGCAGACTTATTTTTCTAATATTAAAAATTCATTTAAACTGAATAAATTAGTTTTATGCCATAACAAAATGTGCATTTGCTGTATTTGTTTAGTGGCTACTGTATTCGTTAAAATATATACAATATATATTTTTCTATATATGCGTGGGTCTGTAATGATTTAGGTGAGTACTGTAAATGTAACACAATTTATAGAAGAAAAAAAAATATCTTTTTGGAGAGAATTATTAAGATAAGATAATTTTAGAATAGTTTTAAGTTTAAGTGTGAGCCGAATCGTAAGTTTTAAGACGGTTCGGGTCATACTACGTTATATTTTAATGATGTAAAGAGAAACAACGCCTTTTATTTCTGTGCAGAGTGGACAGAAGATGCGATGCGAGTCCAGTAGAGGGTGTTGAAGTGCAAAGTCGATACATCGGTTGCCATGGCGACGTGAGAGGTAATACTGTTGCAAGCAACAGTTCGCACGACACGTGGACTCTATGTATACACAGACTACTGCTAGCAGAGATGAAGCTGAAACAACGACTTTCGGCCGTTCTGCTGGGTTCCTGTTGTTTAATGTGTACTATTCTTCTCATCCTAGATCTGTACATGAGCAGTCAGACATCCGAAAATGTAATATTTGAAGTTCCGTTACACCAAAGACGCTTTTTAGATCATAGAAAGATTGAAGTGAACTCCGAGGTCAATCATGCGATCACTGCGAAAATCACACCCGGAGAAAGTTCAGAGGTTGAGGACTTCGCTGACCTCTTACGTTATGTCACACCACGTAAAGTGAAAGGCATTGAATCTAGAAGAAAGCCTTTCAATCCCTCCATCGGTGAACTTTTGGGAATTGCGAGAAGGTAGGTACAGTTTTCCACACCCGTAAACGTGATGAGACTGTAGACAAGTCGTAGATAATAATATGGGAGAGAGAGAGAGAATGTCTAGACTCTTCGCTATGAATTAGATGGGTGAGAGAATGTTAGAAAAATGTTTTTAAAACGTACCGTCTGGATAATAATATAACACCGAATTATAGGTTGGGTTGGGATGTACCAACACGCAAAAATTTATATGGATCTGTAATTTTAGAATAAACATCGGAATGAGTATGTGATTACGAAAATAATTTATTTGATTCGCTTCTGGATCGTTCGTTAGACCGACAGGCCCAATTTAATTTAATAATAGTATTTAAATCCAAATTTAGAATGTATTTCTGTGGGTATAAGTTCATATATTTTTATATAATAGCATATGTTTTATGCTCGAATTAAAAAAAAAAGAGAGAAAATATATTCGACTTCATAATAACAACAACAATAGAATATCGATAGCATTTTTTATAAGTTTTTTCCTTTGGTCCATAGATCGAATTGGGCAGTTTATTAAACATTTATTGTACCTTGTGTCAGATCTATAAGGCATATTCTATATAAAGTCGGTCAGCAATAATAAAAAGAAATAGATCGGAAATTGGAAACACCGATAAACAACAAGGTCAAAGTATAAAAATTATAAAAAAAGCTACACTTGATCTCTAATTAGGACATTTAATTCGAGTTGCTTCGATTAAATTCTTGACACACCGACTCCATATTTTGCATTCGTGACATTACGTAATATCATTGTTATCAGCTTAAAAATTCTAAAAACCGATTCTTGACCGTCATGGTGACTGATATTAGTTACTGGGGAGGAAAACATTCCGTTATACCTCGCTAATTCTTTCGTTACGTAAGGATGGCCATAGTAGTTACCTCGATACAATTAGGTAAATTAAACGTTGCTCGGATTGATTTAGCCATCAATTCAAAAACACCAAAGAGGAAAAAAAATTCAGAACTTGAATTAGTTTTAAAATGTAATTATTAAATAACAATTCAACGAAAACAACATTTGATAAGGTTAATTGCCTTGTTTATCTACAGTAACATCCTTTCACAAAAAGAAATTTTAAGTCCTACGAGAAAAATTTAACCACCATTAAAAGTCGGCTATCATTATAATATTGTCGATATTCTATATTTTATCTAGTGAACTTTCATTTAAATAAGTCTAACAGCAGATTATTTAATTCCCAAGAGAATGAACAATCGAAGATTATCCGAAAAGTCATACTGACTGATGTCTCAGATATATCGATAACATCTAAAGGACATTATTTGTGATAAAGTACTATTAACCGAGTTATTTTTAACTCGGATTGGGTTCTTAGTACCCGTATCACCACGATTTGTTCACGAAAATTTTTCTGATTTTATGGTTTAACTTACATGGAGTTTCAAAACATTTACACAATAATTTAATTTCGTTGAAATTTTGAAATTTTCGAATTTTATTGAACAGAATTTTACGTTTTCTCACTTATTTATTCGAAATAATGAATTGTTTTTACTATAATAGTAAGTTATTAAAATTACTCCGACGATTATTATTTAAATTATAGCTAAAATATTTTTTAAAGGGAGTTAAAAAAAAGTGAATCTGATTGAATCTCGCTTGATATTATAAGACTAACAAAAATATTTAATTTTCCTGTAATTTATTGATTTAAAGTAAGAGAATTAGAAATATTTGTCATATTTTTGTCTTATTCTAAATTAAAGATATGTCAAGCTCCTCAAACACTTTCTATTAATGCTATCAAACATTTCCGTTTTCTGTTCCATTTTTCCAGATTTCAGACTTTCCACAAAACAAACTTTAATCAAATTCTTCGACTTTCAGTCACCATTTTATTAAATTTACTAGAGTTCTAGTGCTTCTTTTTCTAAGTGAAAAACTCGAGAATATCATAATTATCATTAATACATAGAAAATGTTTAAAAAACTCTCGATTATTAAAAAAAATCATAAAAAAATAGATGATCTTGTAAAAAGTTCAAGAGATTTTCCAGAAACCATTTGAATATTGGGATATTTACAATTATCATATGAAAAAATAATTTTGAAGTTATGGATTATGTAGATGTAATTCTTAATTCATAATAATTTCTCAACACCATCCAAGAAACGTGATGTTTTTAACGAAAACTCTACAACAATATTGTTTTTCAGTAACTCGTTAGATCATTTTAAAAGGTTTTTTTCTTCTTTAATTGGGAATTGTAATCCTATTTGATATCGGATCCTATTTAAGAAGGAAATAGAAAGTAGATATCAGGATGTCGAACAAAACAAACTGCAAACTTCAACTTAGGATGTTGACTGTGATAACATTACACTCTCTCTTATAATAAACTCATTCTGTATAATATTGCATTTCTTTAATTTTAGAATTAAGAGAAAAAATGTTATTATTTTCTCATTTATTTTTAATTGCGTTTTAAAATATTATTTTCAGGCAGAACTTAACTAATTGGGAGCGCTTTCACTTAGACATAACTCAAAACGAATTATATAAAAAAGAAGATGATAATATTGATAATTTAATACGCGACATGATCGGTATGAATATTGTTCACGTTGGTGAGTATAAGTTATGATTTTTAACGATAATTTATCCCGAATTGATTTTATATATTTTATGAATGTGTACTAGAGCAGAAGGAGGGAGGAACACAGTTGAAATTAATAATCGACTACGAAAATGGAGGAAAAGCCCTGTTTAAACCAATGCGGTAAGCTGATTTTTGTATTTCGAAAAGATTTACGAGAGCGAGTTAAAAGAATAAAAAAATAAAATAAAATTGAAAGATAATAGAATCGTTTAATCTTACAGAATATATACATCAGCGTGACTCGAATACGATTTACTTTCCTAGATATTTTCCCCTCTTTCTTTATTATAGGATTAAAATCGTTTCATAAATCTAATGCTGGTTTAGATAAATACATTTTTCGAAAATTCAATTCTAGTTTCACGTTTCCTTTACAGATAATAGAGTTCGAATGACCCATATTTATTCAATGTTTATTCACTGTTTTGTATAGACTGTAAGCTTTAGAAAGTATAAAGGCTAATCAGTACGTTACAAAAGAAGGATAACTTCTTTGTAACCGTCGAGTAAAGGAGGAAGAAAACAGTTAATTGGAACTCGTATTGACAGAATTTTTATACCATCTTTTCAAAAAGATAGAGCAATTTATTTTGAATTAATAGCTTAAATAATAGTAGAATCATTTTAAATTTATATTATTTTAATAATATATATAGTCATTTTCTTATTAAAAATAGAAGATAACTGTAATTATACATTCATATAATCTTTTTCTTATAAAGTGTTTGCTTTTTTTAGTCATGTATTTTCCACGCTCTATTTAATAAAGTTTAACAACGTATTTGCATGTTTTAAAAACAGTAGGAAGTATATAGATGTAGTTCCCACTGAAAAAAGAAAAAAACTATATACGGTATATACAGTATATATATATATATATATATAAAGACTTACAGGTTAATTTAAGTAGTTTAAAATTACTGCCGAAAATACTATTTTCAATAGAGTTTCATTAATCATTTCGGTCAAGCAAATTGGACTTTTACGATCAATAAAGAATTTCTTCTAAATAACCTTGGAGGATTTAATTGCTGCATACAGTACTTCATTAGGAAGTTATATTACGTCACTACGGAAACAGTTTTAAAATAAATTTTTATGTAAGAGATAACTATCAGGGGAATATTTTTGATGAGAGAATAACTGACGACTAGAACCAGGTGTGCTTGTTCCATTTCAAAATATATATATATATATATACAGTGGCCATCAGAGAGTGAAGCAAGAGGGGCGGCTGCCCCAGACTTCACAATTTTAGGGGCATCAATTTCTAATTCAATATGTTAGAAAAAATATATTTGTATATTTTATACTATTCGAGCTTCAGTGTTTGTCAAAATTAGAAGTTCTCTATCAATGTTTTCGCTTTTCTTGTACACTTAACACTGTATATTTGTCAATTTTGTCTTTCTTTCTTTTTTGAAGGGCCTCAAAAATATTAGTTACTCCCCAGGCCTTGCATTTTCTCTGAAAGTCCCTGTATATATATATATACAGGAACTTTCAGATATAAATAAATATATATATATATAGACTATATACACACACACATACTGTATATATTTAACAATTTTATTAAAGATAGAAAGCATTGAAACAGGTGATAATTCGTTTAATATCTGCGATCAAAGATAATTTTATATTAATTAAAATATTAGAATTGTTAACATACAAAGAGTGTCCAAGTTTATGTGAAGCGAGAAACTTGTTAATGTAACTGAAAACGCAAACTCGTTGACAATATGAGGTCTTAATACGTTTTTAAGCCGTTTTCTAATCTAAATAATCAAATTCGTATCGCTGATCCTTAACCAATTCCGAAAATTAGGTCGTTCCGCTTTATTTTTTTTATAAGGACGTAGGTTGTTACAGTGACACGTAGATAGATGCTTCCATTTATGTCTCATCTCTACTAACGACGTGGACGTCTCTCTAACAGAGTCATTTATAATCTGGTCACGTTTTTATAATCCAGAATAACTTGGATTGAAGAATATATATGTTTTGTAAAAAAAGAAGAAAATTATATCAAAATTTCATTTTCAAACTCTCATATACTATCAATCACGATATCGAAAGCGAATCTAGAAAATTTTGAGTTTTTCTCTTCAAAATTTTGATGTCTTTCCCGTTAGATATCAGTTCTTTTTTATCCCTCGAGATGTTCTAAGTATTATCGAGTAGAATAACGTCAAATCGAAAAACTCTCGAGTAGAGAAAATAACAATTTGAGTACCGAATAATAAGGTTGATGATGTAGAAAAGAAAAATATCATAACGTTTCTTTCAGTAAACATTATCTTTTTAACATCTATAGCTTCGAAACCCGTTTACCAAGTTTAATGATTCTTCTTTTAAATTACGGTATTTACTACAACGTATTTTTATATATATATATACGTGTTTATATATATATGAGTGTATAGACTTACTATGTTAATGTTTATTCACCTGCAGGAAGTTTTATTAAATTTCCGGATAACCTGGAGGTCATTAACTCTCAAATTTTGAAGGAGGGAAAAAAGGGGTTCACATTTGCATATTTTTATTTGTATAGAACGATATCATTTATTAATTTAATTGAAATAAACAAGATTTTATTGCATTCCGACAGACTGAATCTGAACATACTAGTCATTATTTATTACATGAAAAAAGTTTTTCTTTTTTCTAAATTTTTAAAATCAACCAGATGACTTAATTCACATTCCGATCAATCATTACCGTTATATATATATATATATTATAATTAATGGGTATAAATTTATTTCTACTTCTGGAACATTAAATTAATTATACGTTACTACCTGCCTATTAATATTAATACAATATGTAATCATGTATTTATAACTTGGAATGAATTATTCTTCCACTTCGAAATGTTAATTCAAAGTTCCCGAAGATTAATTCAAAGAATTAATTCTGTTGTCATTATTTCGGTTGCATATCAAAATATACTGAATAACGATACGATTATTATCGAATTATTAAATTTTAAAAAATAATTGAATAATGAAATCCTTACATAAACCATTTTTATTTCCACATCTGGACTCAACTAAGTTTTCTGTTGAAAGCTGTTGAATGGTTAACTTTTACTATATTGAAAATTTATACCAACTTACTGTTTATTAATTCTTAATAATTAAATATGATGCTTTAAATTATCCATAATATATAAGCTTATTTTTATTAATATAGTATTGAAAATAAAAGCATAATGATGTGAACTAATACTATTATTTTTAATTTATAAAATATCTGATAACTTTTTGACATAACGTAATTTAAAATGGTTATTTTATGTAAAATACTGTAATTTCGTTAGATCCTTCAATATTTTCTAAATAATTTTTAAAAAATTAACTAAATATTAGGATAATTTTCCAGATTCTCAAGAGAAAAAGAGACTGATCCAAACCATTTTTATTTTGTGGACTTCGAACGTCATAATAGCGAAATAGCAGCTTATCATTTAGATAGGTAAATTTTATTTCTTAATTATAGAAATATAATAATTAAAATTTTTAAATTAAAGTATATCAAATAATTTTTTATATATAAACAGATTATTAGGATTTCGAAGAGCACCTCCGGTTGTTGGAAGGATTCTCAATATGACATCAGAAATTTATGCTCTTAGCGAATACGAGTTGATAAAGACGTTTTTTATATCGCCAGGTTCGAAATCTTGTTTTTAAGTTAACGAATATTTGAAAATATAAATATTTTTATACGAAATTCTTTCGTTTCAGCTAACAATCTATGTTTTCACGGTCGATGCGGTTACTATTGCGACACCGGTCATGCCGTCTGTGGTCATCCAGATATGCTAGAAGGAAGTTTTGCGGCATTTCTTCCTCCTAAAACTCTAGCTGCACGAAAGGCGTGGAGACATCCCTGGAGGAGATCATATCACAAGCGTCGCAAAGCAAGTTGGGAATTAAATAACGATTATTGCAAAAACGTCATCAAATCTCCACCCTACGACGAAGGTAGAAGAATGGCGGATTTGATGGATATGGCAGTTTTGGATTTTCTCATAGGTATGATGTTTATTGCTTAATAGGTCGGAAACAACCGCATTTAGCAATTGTTAGTCGCTAACATAAACTTTCATTTGTTGTGTTTAAATCAAATAAAGATCTCAAAAAAGAGAGGAAATGCAGTACAACTTCCTGATCTAACGAAATTTTCGAATTTTATTTTGTGAATTAAGAGAAATCCTCATACACGTGATAAGTTTAGATCAAGGCTGAGCAGAACGGGTCAAAAGTATTGTATTGCATTTCCTATATTCTACATTTCAAAATGCTTACCTTATAATACAATCAATCTGCTTTGTTACTTGACTTGTTGTTTATAATAAACGGCAACAAACACAACTATACTTTCATAGATTTTGATATGATTTGGCTAATTCAAAAAAAAATGAACAAAAAAAATGTAATTTCGTGATGTCTCAATAAATATTTTTTATGTTGTTTGTTATCCCACTCGAAAAAATATTGTTTAACTAGTCACACATTCTACATTTTCGAAATGTTTGCCTACCCAATTGTGAATATTAATTTATTTAATATAATATTAACTATCATTTTTTTCAAATAATTAGGCAATTTAGACTTTAAAAACAGCATATAAATAATATAATTTTATCGTTAATTTACTTAATGTTAACAGTTATTATCAAATCATAACATCAGATTAAAAATTATTTTATTATTTTAATTTGAAGTATAGTAGTTGAAACGTTACAGAATATGATTCTCTGATCAGATTTATTATAAATGTTTGCATGGCTACTTTAGCGTTAAGTTAAATATGTGGAAAATTAAATAATTAATTGTTAGAAAATAGGTAAAGTTTAAAATATATTTATGTTTTTATACTAATTCTTGATATTTTTTTTGTTTACATTAAATTTTACAAGCCTGTAATTTAATGATTATGAAAACATTGTTATGATATTGCATAATAAGCTTCAGTAAATGCTTTAATTGTAGAAATTTGATTGATCGATAAAAATAATTTGTTAGGATGTTTAAAGTTTCTAAAATTATTACTGAAATATTTTTTTCGTTAATTTACTTTAAATATTTATAACAAACTTTTCTTTTACTGATGAATTTGATAAAAATAATCTTAATTTGTATAGCTAACAAATAACTATTATTCTTTATAAATAAATTATTTTATTTTGATTATCCATTAGATTTTGAAGATTTAAGACTAAAACATTTTTCTATATTTATAATTAATTTTTTAAATGATATAAAAAATAACTATTGAGAGAGGACAGCTCAAGTTCTGATCTTCATCTAATAAATTTTGTGTATATGGAAACTAAATGCTTAGTTTATATTTAGTTGTTTAAAACAACATCAGAACAAAATGAATTAACTGAAAACATCATCATTTTTCATTCCATTTAATTTAATTATTTAATAAATATGTTATTTTTTCGATAGAAATACAGTAATTCTACATTAACCCAAATTGTTTAGCAATTCCGATGTAAATCATCAAAATCTGATGAATAACTATTGTAAATAATCGATTTAAATCTGAATTTAATAATTATTAGACTTTTCATTTGATGTATTAATTAAAAATATTCGAACTGATGAAAATATTGTATATATAATATTTAATTTTAAGAATTAAATCAATTGGCGATAAATAACACGAAATGCAAATAATTATTATTTAAAATTTAATTATAAATTGTTTACTATGGAAAATACAGTACCGTTTATTTTTTATCTTATTAATATTAATTACAAAATGTTTATATCATTTAAGGAATAAAAACTGTTTATTGAAATTTATCAAAACTCGAAAATAAATTAAACATATTCTGGGATTAAAATTAATCACGATCAGTTAAAAAGATCGATTACTGTACTCGAAATTCATGATAACTTAAATTCTGTAAAAGTTTCGTACAAAATTTCCACAAGAACTATGCTCAAAAAATCATACTTATCTCGAATCATATTTAATTAACTTTATGATTAGAAAATACAATCTCTATGGAATTCTTTACATTTTCCCATAGTGTCTGTTTTTGAATATATAAATAGTATATAAATCATGTAAGGGTGAGGTCAATTTATGTTGCATATTCAACTTTTTCAAAGCAGATTCTCAGATGTAGGCCACTTACTATAATTATAATAGAGGCATTACTTATACAGTACTGCTATCCTACTCTGTTATTGTTAAATAAATAAATAAATAGTAACATCAAAAATGCTCTGTTGATTTTATGTCTAACTTCGGTTATGAGAACCAGCGGGCCAATCCTAGATTTTTCTGAAAAGTTTTGTAAAATATTCATGAGAATACGAGAGACGTGGATCTCCTAAAAATTTAGTTCAGATTTTTAGTTTGAAATAAGAATTAGATTCCAGATTTTTTTAGTTGTTAATTTATAAATTTTATATCATTTCTTGAAATTATCTTATTGATTTCCAAATTCTAAGAATTGCCAAAAAAAGGGTTCATTCCAGATTATCTTATCGACTAATGAGAGTTCAAGGAAAAAAAAAGTTGCTTTTCGCAAAGAGAAATCTCTAAACGAATTGTCTGCTATTTTAGCTAATCTGAGACAATTTATAAATTTCGAAACAAATATCACTAAACTAATTGAATTTGTTTTCTTTATATATAATTTGAATTTCAATAAAATTTCTATATTGGACTATATTTTGATAACTAACAATTACAAATAAAATCAATCACTGTCAAGTGTTAAAAATAATCGCTTTAAGTATTAAAAATTCCGAACGACTCAATGTTTAGCTTGACTCTTACAGATCTAAATTGAACGAAATTTTTTATATAAATTATATTAAAAAACTCATTTTGATTTTTCCCACCACTGATAGAATAAAATGGATTTTTTCTTTTATTTCCATTAATATAACTTATCTGTCAAGATTAAAGAAACCATTCATCTACCAGGAATAAAATTTAGACCTTTCTTTCATCTTAATGAGTTTAGTTAGTTTAATTTTTAGAAAATATTATTGAATAAACTCAGAATATATAGCATAAACATCATTAAAATTTAACGTTCTATTTGAACATAATAATGTGTTTAATTTCTACTGCCTACAGTTAATCCGAATAATATTGGAGAAAATCATTTTTTCCATTAAAATTCATGTTTTGGACAAATTAATCAATTCAATGAAAAAATCTATAATTATTTCCACCCATTAGCAAGCAATTAAACAATAAATTTTTTTTTTTTTCAACCGACTGCAGGTTATTAATAAAACCTGTTAATAAATAACATATAATAATTCAACATTCATGCATTCCATATCATTAATTTAATTGACTATTGTTCAAAATTAATTTCCATATTCAACATTTACTGAAACAAAAAAATAATATATATATTTTTTCATCTGATCTTTTAATTAAGTAGTTTACCTTCGCATTTTATTAATAATAAACTTATTGCTTAATATAGAATGTGCGAATAAAAAAAAATATAATTAAAAAATTCTATTATGATAAATCGATATATGTAATTATGTTCTTGCATTTTTCATAATCATTTTAATCCATAATCTATTCTAGGTAACATGGATCGACATCACTATGAAACTTTCAAAATATTTGGAAATAATACCTTTACTCTTCATTTGGATCACGGAAGAGGGTAAGGTTTAATTGAATTTATAATCACTAGATGGCGCCATTAATGACGGTATAGAAAATATTGCTTTTTATTTATTTTCACACAGATTTGGAAAGCCGTATCACGACGAGATGTCAATCTTGGCACCTATATATCAGTGCTGCATAATTCGTCAATCGACGCTGAAAAGATTATTAGAATTATATTTAGGACCAGAAAGACTAAGTGATTTATTAAGGACATCTCTCAAAAACGATCCCGTTGATCCAGTTTTAACCGAACCTCATCTTTTAGCATTGGACAGGAGACTGAGAATCATACTAGATATCATCAGAGAGTGTTTACAAGATAAACGACCGGATGACGTAATTATATACGACATAGCATGAATCTTAAAATAGGTTCGGACGACTTCATCAATCTCAGGATTTCCCACTCGATGAAGAATGCGGCGAGTATGTACGCACACACGAAGATGGGATACGGGTTCTGTAAATTACTATGGAGAAATTGTTGCATTAATTTATTCCAAGATTCAGTTCCTATTTCTAAGAAGTACTTCAGATATTCGAATTTATTCGCGAAATATATAATATCACAACTGATATTTTGCGAATGAGCACTTGGGTATTTATCAACTCTCTTTTTTTTTTTTTTTTCTTTCCTCACAAACTGCTGATTATAGTAATTTGCAAGTCGATAGAATTCCAAGGGAGGGACCAATATTTCTAAACACTGATATTCAGTAACTGCTAGTGACCATTGCAACAAAAATTATTACAAATAAAACATAAAGTTTAAACTATTAAAATTTTAAGAAAAACTGTGATAATAGCACACTTTTTTTGTTTTAAATTTATTTAAAATGTAAATACTTTACATTTTAAACGAATGACACAATTATAGATTTTGTTGCAAATTTAATAAAATTTTCTATGTATATGTATATAAATACCGAAAATTTGAATATAATTGTATTGTACACTATATATTATTACCAAATTGAAGACCTAAGTTGTTATTATTAAAATTCACCATGTATAAAATATAAGAGAGTGAAAATGACGAACTGAAGACATTTAATTATCATTTATGTAAAACATGAGTGAAAGAGTTTATACATTATAGATAAAGGTTTGAAAATAAATATTTATTACTGTTAATTAAATTTAGAATGTTGTTTGATTTAATATAAACAACGGGGTAAATTACTCTTAATATTTATTCTTGCATCTATTGAGTATAGTTAATAATTGGTCATATTTTAAACTATTGTATAATTTTTTTTTTTACCATGTTCTGTCTGGTTGATTAAATATTAAATAATTTGCTAACTAGATAGCGTTTATGCAAATTTAGTAGATGCGATGAATACTAAAATTATATTTTGTGACCTGGTGTATCTGATTAGAAGAGCAAAGTTGGTACAGAGGTTATAACATTTTTTTTTTTTTTTGCTCTATTATGATACTGTCATGTACGGATAGTTAATGGAAACGCTGACTGTCAAGAATTTCTTCATGTTATAGACTGTCAGGAAATTGCTTGGCAACCAATACAAGAGGATCAGATCAGAAAGAGAAGATAAACATAGCACTGATCCACCTCATGTAACGGCACAAGACATCATCTGTTCCAGAAATGAAATACAGATTTCACTGAGCCACACAATGGATATATATCGAGACTGATTTGAAAGTCGATCGCAGCGCCAATTTAAATGATATTCAGAATTACAAAATTAATTTTTTTTCCAAATGGATTTAATTAGTTATAAATTCTAAAAGAAATATAAAATTGATGCGTAAATTAATTGGAAATATAAATAAATTATAATATTATCCAAAAATACCGGTGTTAATTGAAAATTAAAAATTTAACTGCATAATGCAAATCCCATATGTCGTGAACCTATAGAGACTAGGAGCTTAAAAATTATTGCAAACAGGAGCAAAATAATTATCTTTCGAGAATGGAAATTTGAAGTTCATTCTCACAGTTTGTTTTATTATAATTTTTTAATAAATTACATTAAGAAATTAAAATCAAGAAGAGATATTAGCAAAATAATAGTAAAATAAAATTAATAATATTTAATATCGATTTTTGTAATATGGAGATTTATTTCCTTATTATAAAAATCATTTCTCTGGAATTCGATTATCGGTAAAAATCTATTTTTTCCTGAAAAAATAGTATACAAAATAGCATATCAATATACTGGTAAATTAGAATAGGCATCTATTATATTCTATATACAATATGCTATATTATCTGTAAAAATTTTTTCCAGAGTGTTTGTTAAAAAATAAATAAATAAAATAAAATATCGATACTGAAAATATTTCAAGTTGAAAAGATAATTGAAACTTTGAATTACTATAATAGATATAACTTGAAGATGAAACACAATATAGGAAATATGTCAAGAGAGAAATAAGACTGAGATAAAGGAGTTGGAAAAGAAAATTGAAGAGGGTATTGGTTTATAGTGAAAGGAAAATAAAGCAAAATGTAGAAAATATTAAGTTGAACATTGCTGAATCGAATAAAAACAGAGATATTGATGTAAGTTAAGGAAAACTTAGAAGGCATAATAAATAATACTGTAGAAGTAAGTAGAACAAGTAGAAAAAATTGGTTTCATTTTTTAAAAGAATGATACCTCAAAATTTTAATCTGAAAGTATAATTTTTTTTTTCAGAAATTCTTTTCAACTGTATTTGTATCTGTATATACTGTAGTAGTGATTCTCAACCACTGTGCAGCGAAAAATTAAGAATGAATTGTGTGTATGCATAAGAATTGTATGTATGTAATTGTATGAATCATATATATTAATAGTGAAACGTAATTGGCTGGATATCCTTTTTGCAGTCAAACCACTGTACCAATTCCTATTAATAGGGTATCGTTAGAAAAATCTAACGCTCGAATTTCTGCGACAGCCAAAATTTTTTTGTCGTTATTTATAATTTAAAAATTAAGGAATAAAAATTAAATTAAAATTATAGTTTCTCTAAAAAGACAAAATCTGCAGGTGGCGCTATAACTTAATAAGGGCTAAAGCTCTGTATATAGAAAGTACCGCAAACTAGCATCGTCTGCTTACTCGCCGCCATTTTTGTCCTTCCTGATTTCAGTGGCAATTGAATATACATGTTAAAACGTGATTGCTTTACTTTTGGTATTGGTTGGAAAAACAAAATGAAATGGAAATCAATGGGATAATTCAAATCGTCCAAATGCTTTGATTTAATCATATGCACACTGTTTTTTGTAAGAATACGAAAGAAAATAAAAACACTCAGAAGTAGAGAAAT